>VZRM01005845.1:2849038-2860670 GCA_013397955.1 Grantiella picta
GGAAAATTCACACCAAAAGATGTCAAACCTACTGGACACCCAAAATACCACTGCAGTAATGCCAAACATACTGGGACAACTCTGTAAGAACCAAAACCCACATCAAAAAAGCCATACAAAACCCAGACCAGAAACAAGAGCATATGGCAGGTGCATTCAAAAAAATGCCAAACACAAAACACCACACAAGGTGCATGGAGAAACCATAAACGCAGACTGAACGCTAATTTTAAAAAAAAAAAAAAAAAAAAAAAAAACAGAAAAAAACCCCCAGCCACCAAACTAAAACAACTCGTAAAAACCATGAAAAGGCTTTAAGGCTTTAATAACCCCAAAATACCTCAGATACTGACAAGCCTGCCCAAAAACACCTCAGAAACTGAAAACCTTGCCAAAAAGCACATCTTTTTTTTTTTTTTTTTAAAAAAGAGCATCTGGTAGACTCATGTCAAAAAAATGCCAAACATATCCAAAGATTAAAAACCATTAAAATGCCCAATAATTGTACATGGTAAATTCATGCCAAAAAAACCCACCAAATATATTGGAAACACAAAAAAATCCCACTGAATAACTCTTTAAAAAAACACACTGAAAAAATCATACTGTGTATGTGCGCAAAAAAAACTCCACCAAAGAATCCTGGACAGAAATAGCCATGCTCTAGATGCTCTAGGAACCAAAGCCACACCAAAAAACACTCCAAATCCACACTGCAAACCTTGCCAAAAAAGAGAGCACATGCCAAAAAACCACCAAACATGCTGGACACTAAACATCATGCAAATTCATACAAAAATATAACACAGGCTGGATACTTATAAAAATATAATGCAAAACTAACTTGGGAAACTCCATGGAAATGCCTTAGGAACCCCAAAATCACCTGACAAACCAAGACCAACAAAAACACCTTAGAAGCCAAAAAGCCTGACAAAAACCACAGAAAAAGAGCATGTGGTAGATTAATACCAATAAAACACCAAACACATTGGATACTTAAATCCTGTTAAAATTACCAATAATTCCCTCTGTTAAATGCACTCAAAGAAAATCCAAACTCAAGATGGACATTAAGAAAACCCAACAAAAAAACAACTCCCCAAATACAACAAACTAAAAAGTACCACCAAACCCATTCCATAGTCAGAAATTCCTCAGAAACACTTGAAAGCACATAGTAAATTCATGCCAAATAAAGGTTAAACATGTTTGACTCACTAAAAAAATGGTAAAAACTGTTTAACAACCTGCAGTATATGCATAAAAAAAAACCCACTACACCTAAGAAATGCTGCACCCAGCAAAAAAAATCCCACATAAAATGCTGCGGCAATGCATCAGGAACCAAACATCTTGCCAAAAAAGACAAAGAAATCACACCAAAAACTTTGCCAAAAGAGTGGGCACATGGTAGATGTTCTCCAAAAGACACCCTACATGCTAGAGGCTCAAAACTATGCGGGAAAAAAAAAATAAAGCAACCACAACCAAAAAAACCCCACACACACCACAACCACCACAGGTTTTCTACTTCCAAAAAAAAAAAAATTCACTAAAACAACAAGTGCTATAGTAATCCCAAAAGCACTTTGGAAACCAAAAAGCTCATCCAAAACCAAACCAAATGCACATGAGAGATGCATGTAAACGAATGTCAAACACTTGTTGAACACCTTAAAAAAAACCAAACATTAAAATGCTTGCCTAAAAGGCTCAAAAGCAGGTGGTAAATGCACACCAGAAAGCAACAGTCAGCAACACCTTCAAAATTCAGAAACACCCAGAGAGCATGCAGTAGATGCATGTAAAAAAGATGCCAAACATGCTAACACACTAAAAATTGTTGAAAAACACTTAAAAACCCGAAGGATATTGCATGTTATTGTGTGATATATATGTTCACCAAAAAACAGCTGAACATGAAGAACACACACTAAAAGAAGTTTATTTTATAAACACAACACTGCTAAAAAAATAGCGTGGTAGGTAGAATTCTGTACAGTCACACTCCTTTACAGAAAGTCCACCTAGCTCATTCATGAGGACATACACATCAGGATTAAGTTAACACCTATAAGAGAGCTAACTCCTTTTTTGTCACTTGTTTCTCTTGTAGAGTCACAATCCTCTTGCAGGTTGTTTTGGTGAAATATTTAGCCTGGTATGAGTAAAACTCATCTCAAAAGCCTAGACAGATGAAACTGACAACAGCAATCCAATGCCTAAAACAAAAATTCTTTTCTGTAACAACCACTTAATGCTTTACTGTAGTTCATCACTAAAAATCAGACAGCTCATATACAAAACATTTTGTTCATCATTCAAGTGCTGTTCACAAAGCTAACATAGACTTTACGCTCCTGAAAACAGGGTATGCATGTTGTAAAGACACAGAACATATGCATCAATAAATAGCCACTAATGGAGGCAAGCACATAAATATCTCTTATACATTACAAAAATAAATAAAAACATTAAGTTATGATGCCAGCACACCTACAAGTTGAGTAGAAAAATGCTCATGGAAAAATTTCCATACGGCTACATAACAAGATGTATTTATAGATATTGAGTTATCAAAGAATTTCAGCAGGTCAGGAAGAAATTATGCTTACCAAACACTATGGCTTTGGCAAAAGGTGGAAAGAGCTCTGTATGTCTGCATAAGTTTTTATGAATTTGCCAGAGATCTTTGTGCAGTTTCTTAAAGTCACTGTATCTCTTCCAAACAACTATCTGGAGCAGAGAAACCAGAGAGAACTATTAGTGAGGTTCATCATTCATATCACATCACACCACAAATACACTGGTTTAATCACATCAGACTATTAATGTCAGCAAATTTATTTAACAAAAATATTCAATCTGAACTCCCAACTGTAACAAGCATTAAAAAATTGTCGTTATCTGTCCCCAACCTGCATTTTGGCTAACAACACTAGAGTGCATAGAAAAAAATTAAGCAGAAGCTGAAAGGAGAGCAAAGGCAGCACTGCTTCGGTCACTCTTAAGATCCAGACCTACACAGAGAGCCAGTAATAGAGGAAAAAATGCTGAACAAGAGTGTTGCACTATCCAACATTCAACAGCACACTGTGCCTGGTGCAGCTGCAGGTTTGGGCGAGAGACAGAACAGCAAAAGAGAAAACCAGGGAAGAGAAATCAATACAAGCAAGGGATTTTTAAGAACGGTACGTTAAGCACCCCGGACTACAAAACAGCTCCTAAGTTGTGTATGTAAAGTGTTGATCAGATTTAAATGCAAGCCCCCATTTTAAATGGTTTTATGTAGTAACACCAATAAAAAGGAGTATGTTCCTTTTGTAATCTAGACAAAAACTCCATTTTAGGAATGTAAAGGCACCATTGGTTCATTACACCAGTTATTCCTAATCTATCCTTTCCAGATAGAAGTAGTCTTCTCCCAGTCAGGTATCTACCCTATCCTTCTTCCATCCCATTCTTTCCTTTCAAGAAAAGAGAACCCAGTAGAAAAACTAAGCCAAGGAAAGAAGTAACCAAAAAAAATTACACTTGACTGCTAACAGGTTTGTTATCAGGATGAAAAAAAATTAACAGAGATTTTTTTATATCCTGACCTCGTTTTTGGTCAGACTCACTAAGCCATCACAATAAATCTCAACACTAATGCAAAGTGATTAAAGTAGAACAGAAGGAAAAAAAAAAAACCAAGGAGAGACTGCATGCATTCAGCAGCTGATTCCACAGTTGCATCAGTCAAATGTCTCAATTAACTTAAGACAACTAACCACAACTGAAAATATTCCAAATATTTCTGAATTATTTAACAGGTTGCCTTCTCATGAGAAATCGTAATTGAAAAAGTTGATTTTTTTTTTCAAGTAAACCGGATTTAGAGTAAACAAAAGGCTGAGATTTAAAGCATTTTTGCTGTTTTTTTTAAATACTGCAGTCAGAAGCCTTCTAAATTTCAGCAGATGCAAGTCCTACCTAGAGAACAACACAGATGTAAGGTAAGAGGATTGTTAACAGTGGATATGCAAAGGTTTAGTATGGCGACACTCTGCCCACCTTACAAACTCAGCTACACTGAAACCAGCAGTCCTGATTCAGACTCCCTTATTGGCAGACATTTTCATGACTTAATTACAGCTGGTACTCAGTGAAGTGTAACACACAAGTGAGGAATCTCAAGAAGGCAAACTAGTCATTTTGCTATCAGAAATAATAATTTTTCAATGCTGTATTGCTATCTAATCCAATAGCCAGAAAGTGGATGATTAGCACTTCTTGAGGAATGCGCATATAGAATATAAAATTGCTTAAGATGGTGAATTCTTTAAACATTAAGTTAATGTATTGTCAGTACTTCGAGACAACATGAAAAGCTGCCAGAATATGAGAGCATGAGATTTCAATCCACTAAAAAAGGATCATTTTTCACTGCTACAAGTCAATAGTCAAGAGGAAGAAAATAAATATCCATAAGTAACTTGCATAGCAAAAGCTGTAAAGGTTATGCTAAAACCTTTCACAAGTTCATGGAAAACATGCATGCACGTGGCTTAGCAAAGTTCCCACTCTAACACAGTCATTAGAAATTCGATTTGGAGGAAGGACACATTGTACTATGAAGCCCAACGATGCACAGCAAGTATATCACAGAACATATGTTAGACTTGTAATGCAATAAGGTGCTTGTCATGGCTAGAGCCAGTAGATCTCTATTAACTCATGCAACTCATCTGTTTCACAATGAACAAGTCTTTCTCCTAAATAAAAAGAAAAAAATACACAGGACTACCCTAGATGCAATTGCCTTCCATGCCATTTGCTGCCACAGTCAGCAAGGAAATTAAAGTTAGGTCCACTAACCTTTCTGCTCTTCCACACAAAATGTCACATGAATTGCTTTCATTCTTTCAAGAAGGAAGCCCTTACAAGGTTCTCTTCCTTCCTGCCCCAACAACTGGGATTACACTGAGTAGTAACTGGCTGCAGTGGGAGAGGGGCTGTAGCAAAAGACTTGTGCCCCAAAGGGCAGCCGAAAGAGGTGACAGAAAACTGCAAGCAGAGTTGAGGTCACAGCACACAGCCTTACGTGCAGCTGCACATACGTAATTAATGTAATAACATCCCAGCAGTGGCATTCAGAGACTCCTGAAGGAGGAGGCAGGCACAGCTAAGTGGTCCTACATGGATGTGGGATGTGGGTTGCATAAGATACATCCTAAAGCAACACAGTGGTTGTGTGCACAAAATTTTCTCTTCAATTTCTAACTGAACATTCTGGAAAAGTGAGGCAAATTTATTTTCAGCTGGGAGCTGGTGAGGGGCATATTCTTTTTCTTTCAAAGGCTGCCCACAGTTCTTTCCTTATGATAAGAGCTATGTTACAGAAAAGCTCTCAACACATAGGGTTTTCTGACTACAATTCCCCCTTATGGCAGCTACCATCTAGGATATTCCTTGTGATAACCAACTATTCTCAGATACTTGACTATAACAGAATCACCCCACACCTAATATGCTACCACATGCAGAATAATTGATTTGGTAAAATGCAGGGTGGAAAAGGGCAACTCTCAAGAAGTTTATCTCATATTTATGTCCTCTTATTGTCCAGAGCATGTGAAACTCTGCACGAGTAACCTATAGCCATAGATCAAAGCAACAGCTAAAAGATACGGTTTTGCTACTGTGCCAAAACTACTTAACATATATTCATGCAATACTCTAGCTGAAAGACACAATATATTTTTCTGATGAATGAACTCATCAACAGCTCTTATAAAGTGCTTTTCCTCACAAATGAAGATTAAGGTAATGGCAGAATGTGCTCATGGATAGGTTCAATTCAGGAGTCTCCCTGGAAAAGGTGAACAGCAAGCTACAAACTACAGTAATGCAGTTCTAAACTAGATCCATGACCATCTCTGAGTCTGATAGGTTATTTTACTTCCCTAGAGATGAAAAAAAATTGCAAAAAGCACAAATGCTCATGCTTGCCTGATTCTCAAGATTTCAAAGAAGGATGCAGTAAAGGGGTGTTAGATGCATTAGCCAATTCTCACCTCTGCCAAGCCACTAATCAGTAACTCATGTTTGACCATGTAGAGATTACAATTAATTCATTTATGAGCTCTTCCTTCATCAACTATGCACATTCTCCTCAACTGTAGTAACTGAGACTGCACCAGAAACTGAACCATGTGCATATGTTACACGATGTCTGAAAGACCATAAAGGTTGTGCTTTCGGGGGAAGATTTTGCAGGTACATAGTATAATAGAACCGTGTCAGGTCATTAGTCCAGAAAAAAATTCAAGGGGGGGGGGGAAGGTTTCCTAATTAAAAAAAAAAAAAAAAAAAAANAAAACCCGCAACACACACACACGTGGTGTATTTTTCTCTCTCAATAAATGGCTCCTGTGACACTTTTGAGGTATTTAAGAGGTACAAGAATAGCGCAGACCCTTATTATAGCCTCTTCAGAACAGGCAAAGAATAAGCAATTTTAAAGTTTTATCTAAGTATATCACTGGAAAATACTAAAGGAGCCTCAGAGAGACAGGCATAACATACATGACTAGTAGTCTAATCTCCCTTCAACTACTCGTACATTCCTCCATTTTCCCTCTTCCCTAATAGAGAGTAATGGTGAAGGCTTTTCAGTGAAGTATTGGTTAAAGAGGAAAAGAGTACCTACAGCTGAGACCTAAGACTTGGATTGTGGACTGATCTCTAATTTTACCAGTAGGAGTTAAGTAACCACCAATTTGCCAATTCCAGCCCCGAGAAAAGAGCTTGCAAAGTTATCAAAGCAGTTTTGTCATCAAAAGACACTTTGCTCCCTAAGACTTTGTTTCAAGTCACCATTCATCACTGAGGGATGAAATGCATCATATTATACTAGCTACTGTTTTTTAACTATGAAAGCTAAAGAGAAATGGAAACATACGAAAACCGTTTGCTCAATTACAATGACAAAACACACAGACACTGCTTAATTACATCAAAGATGCTTCAAAAGGCATAGTGTGATACATAAAGACGTTTGTTTGCACAAGTTTAAACTGTTACCTCCTGGACATCCTCTGGATTTTTTCTTGAAACAATCTGAAAAGCAAAACAAAAGTGAAACCACGTAAGTGCTTGGATGTTCAGTTTGGAAAAGTTAAAGAGTAACGTACAATGTTTTGTTGCTGAAGAGAAATATCTGGAAAAACGCAAACAGCTGCACAGTCTTGTGCACTCAGAAAGTTTTCATTTACTTTTAGAGAAGTCTAACACCCAGCAACAACACAGTGACGGATTTCAGCAGCAGTCAGTCATAATCACAAATAAAGACATATATTCTGGGCAAAAAGACACAAAAAGCATCTCTCAAAGCAAAGCTATGTAGAGCACATCTCCTATCACCTTTCCAGTCTCTTCCTATTATTTCATATTAGGGCCACATTACTCCCAACAAAAGGAGCTTATTAAGGCTACTTGGCTTAATACAAGCTGCACACAACCTCACTGTGAATGTGAGGATTTGCATTTAGTAAGACAGTATTTCCACTTTACTTACAATCACCAGAGCGCAGACATGTCTGACTATCCTCCCGTATTTGTTTCTCCTTAAAAACTCTTTGCCTAATTAATTATAAATTACTTTGTCCGGAGGAAAATTGCAGTGAAAATCAGGCTTGGCTGCACACCATAAAGAAGACAGTATTTCATCAGGATTTTTTTTTTCTTTAAATAAATATTGATCGCCAAAGCCTTTATAATCCAAGTTTTCTACTGGTTTTATAAACAGCAATAAAAGCATATTCCCACAAACATACAAACCAAACAGAGACATCTATAATTCATAACTGCAATTATCTTGTGCAAATCAGTATATCCTTCATCATAAGAGCCAAAGCTGTTTAACAAAATAATTAGTCTATTGTTAGCTAAAGCAAAATAGGGCACTCTCAATCCAACTGGGACTATCCTCAGCGACACACCCTGGAATAATTGATGCCCTGAAGAGGTGATGCATGTAAGAAAGCGCAGGGAGCCCGCACTACTTGCACCCCAGAGACCCACACACCATCCCGCTGTACTGCAAACACCATGCAGCTGTTGCTCTGAGATGGAAGCCACTGAATCCACACTTCCCTCTTGCTAAGTGACAATAACATACCCCTTGTATTCCCCACGAATTTAGCCATATTCCTTCCTTCCATTTTTCAAGAATTCTTGCCAAAGCCTCCAGTACAGATTTTGTACCATCAGTTTACTACAGCCCAGCCACTCATCTTTGACACATTGTGGAAGAGACAAGGCAGAAAACAGAAGTATTACCTTCTCTAGCAATCTCCCAAAAGACTTGAAACATTTTCCTTCACAAGTCTAAGTTCTTTCTCTCACCTTGCACACCAAAGTCCTCTTCTTCCAGCGTAGTCTACATTGATAAAACCCTGCTCAACTTTCCCTCGCTCTTGAGTAATCTAAGGTTTGGCAACTTTACCAAATGTTAACCTTGGTGGCTGTTGCTCTTTCATTCACTACCTGGCAGTTTTTAAGTACAATTGATGAAATATTTCTAACCTCCTTTTCTAGTAGCTGGCATACTTGATGCAAGGAGCCTGTAGAGCTGGGGGAAGAAAATATCACAGGCATGGCTACACATCACAGAGAACACCAAAGGGCAGACAGCAACTGCTTTGCTTTGCAGTTCACCTTTAGTTAAAGCCTTGCAACAGTTTTGGCAGCCAGGTAAGTTACCAGATGGGCAGAAGGAGACCCAGAGAGATGAGTAATTACCCAGCCAGTTAGTAAGAATCTGGAATAAAACCCAGAGGCCCTGTTTCACACTTGTTCTTATGTTCCACCACCTTCCATATCTACCAGCCATGCCAACTTTAAGTCAGTATGTAATAATTTATGTGTTGTCCTACTTTGTTCTCCACATCCTTTTCTGAAGGTCAGTCTCAGAAGATGTCTGCCCCTTCCATCCAACCTATAGTCAACCTAGAGACTAGGCAAAGATGACCCAATCCCCCAAATTTTCCACGTACTTTTTTTAATCCTTCCACAAGTATCAATGCGTCAGTTCCTTCTGCAAATCTGTAACACAAGCAACTTTAACCTATTTTCAAAAATATCATTAGGATACCCACCAACGAGCTAAGCAATGCGTAATTACTGCACTAGGCTCTGAAAACAGAGATCCTACAAGGATCCTCACCACCTCACAAGTATTTCAGATTATCCCATTCTTCATCTGACCTGCAGATATCCAACATAACTCCTCAGAATTTTAATTATCATTAATAACTGTAATCTTCCAAATTCTCTAAACTTTTATTAGTGGCCTATATTTTCATGTCTCATTAAAGAACACTGCTCATATCACAACTTGCTAATATCTCTATCTGTTCCTTAGCATTTGGAAATGGGTATTAAAAAGCCATTATTCATTTAATCTTCCTTCCATTTACAATTATGCCACAATTTACAAGTAAATAAAATATATATTCTCTGCTATACAAACAAAACTTTTAAGAAATAAAACTGCAATAAGGATAGATGCCCTTAGCACTCAGAAGAGACTGCACGGGGAATTATGCCTTGGGCCAGATGTTTAGGACAAGCTAAACAAGAGCTTTCTCATCCATGATTATTTATCTATCATTACACTGAAAAAGAAAGTTCCTTTAAATTCATTTCACAAAGGATTCACTCATATACCACACTAAGGAACCACAAATCTTCACTAACATGTACTGACTAGTCCAGACCTCAGCCAGAATGATATTCAACACAATGGGAAGATTCACCTCACTTTTTTCCTGGCGGTTCCCCAAAGCTGCTGAGCATCAGCTCAGCAAATACAGCTGGCGTGCTGTGATATCAACTATGGAGCCAGATCACCACAGGAACAGGAGGGAGGAATAGGGGGAAAGAAACAGAAAGGGTACCTGATATGTACACTGAATCATTTTTAAATCATTTTATTCAATTTCCCAAATCCTCACTTCAAGTACTACACAACAGATTACCAGTCAGAGCCCTGCTGAAACAAAAGGTATTTATACTTCTGGATATGTGAGTTCAAAGCATTCTTTGCTGCAAAAAAAACAAAAAATTAAATAGTTTTTCACTTTGAGGATTTTAGCTATCAAAACACTGTATAGAAGTGATGCTCTCTAGGTTAGGTCAGTTGAATTTGGACAGCCCACAGATTAATCAGCTCCTTGCTCTGTGCTAAATCATGGGCAGTCAGCACACCACCTGATTCTGCACTGCCTTGCTTGGAAAGGCACCAGAGCACCCACAGTTTATGGGACAAGGACAGAGAATGACAGCCCTAACTAGATAGCCACAACTTGTTTTGGTTTTTGTAGAACTGTTCAAAATCATCATAACCAGAAATTTAACTGGTTTTAGCCAATAAGAACAAAGTCACCAGAGTAAAATAAGCAGCAGAAGTCCTGGCTCATTCTTATTAGTCCCTATTGCACTGACACAACTTTTTAGTACATACATACACTTAGCCCATCAAGAGCTCCTGCAGCAAGATTTGATGGTACTGTTCTCCTCTGCCTGTATTTCAGGAAAAGCTTTTTAAATTGAAACATCATAGGAAAAAATAATTCTTGTTTCCTCTTAGACTAAAAAGAACAGTTTAAACATATTTGTCCTATATTTGTGTTTGGTGAACTTGGATATCTATATATTCGACCCAAAAAATGTTAACAAAATATTTTTAGTTTTACAAGTCATACAAACCGATCATAGGCTAACAACCCGACACTACAATATATATACATATACAGAATGCTGTATTCTTTGAATTAAGAGAAGGGTGCATTTAACACACGTTGCTGTCACAGGCAGGATGTCTACAGCTGCAGTAACGACGAGATCACAGGTCATTTAAATAAACTCTCTCTGTGACACTTTCTGATGCTCTCAGTA
This sequence comes from Grantiella picta, assembly GCA_013397955.1. Taxonomy (NCBI): domain Eukaryota; kingdom Metazoa; phylum Chordata; class Aves; order Passeriformes; family Meliphagidae; genus Grantiella; species Grantiella picta. The sequence goes on from VZRM01005845.1 coordinate 2,859,983, forward strand.
TGTCCCACCACACCTGTGAGCTAAACTCCCGCTCCTTTTCCACCTATCCCCACATATTTACTTACTCTCCTCCCTTTTTTGGCTTAATAGGAAAGTGGAAGAGAAAAGGAAGCAAGGCATTTCCCTAGGCGAACAGACGGAGCTCTCAGCAAAGCCAGCGCCACACCAGCTCTCCCAATACCTGCAGCAGCTCTCCTGCTTCCCCGCTAGGCCTGACTCCCCCCGAGCCTCGCCGCCCGCCCGGGCTGGACCCTCGTGGGGACGCTCCGGCTCCATGCGCGCCTCGGGCGGCTGGCGCTGCCAGCGTGGGCGTGCTGAGCCCACGCACCACGCTCCCTCCCGGCTCTTCCCGAGCTCGCTGCTGCGCTGCCAGCCAGGCTGGCCGATCCCACTGCAAGCTAGCCACGAGATTTGGGGCAGAAGAACGGGGGGAGAAAAAGAACGAGCTGTTTGTTTTTCAGCTGCTCTCGCATGCTCTGCAACGGACAGCAAGGAAATTGAGTTAATTGCAAAGCGCCTCTGAGGCCATTACAACGTAGTGAGGCTACAAGTTTGCAAAGGGCGAGAGGGGCTCGGCTCGGAGGGGCCACCGTGTCCCACCTCCCCTCCCTCCCTCCCTCCCTCCCGCCCGTGTCCCTCACAGGGGCTTCCACGCCGCGGCCGGGCGCGCCAGGATCCGCACGGGCAC
>VZRM01005845.1:2860685-2913348 GCA_013397955.1 Grantiella picta
CCGCTCGCCCCACACAGGCGGAAGCGGCGCCCGGGAACGCCCCGCCCCGCCCGGGCAGTGCCGGGGGCCCGGCCCGGGGAGCCCCGCCCGGGCGGCGCGGGATGCTCGCGTTTGAGGAGCTCGTGGCTTTTCCCCGAGGCTGAGAGTCCGCGCCGCGGGGATGCGGCCGAGGCGTCACGGCCCAGACATGGCAGGCACAACCCGGCGGCGCGGCGGCCCCGCTCCAGGTGTCTGCGAGGGCACGGCCGTCGGGGATTTACACTTGGCGGGCACCGACCGCCGAGCCCCGTGCTAACACAGGCGTCCGTGGCCTCTACAAATCCGCAGTGAGACCCTGGTACGCCGCTCCCAGCGTCTGCCGTGGGCTATTTTAAGCTATGCTGCCCTAAATCCATAGGCCTGTAACGCAGCAATGATTCACGAATTTTAAAGAGGAATACTACCAGAAAGGCAAGTTTGATGGTTATTGAGTCACCAGGTATGCGTGCTGTGTCTCCTCCAGGTTCTTAAAGCTGTACCTGGACTTCTCCCTGCGGATGGGCTCTCGTGCACGCACGGGTCTGTGGAACACCTCCGTGTCAGGAAGCTCTCCAGGGTCTGAGGAGCATTGCTTCAGTTCTAAGGAGCATAACTTTGTGCTCCAGGACCTTGTGCTTTCATAAGATTGATTACCTTCGATTTCTTGCCTGTAGTGGGATCCACACCACTGCAGATCTCAAGCTTCAGATTATATGAACTGTTAGATTATTTTTTTTTAAATCACTGTGCTTCCATTCATTTAATTGCAGATGTTAAAAAAACAGCTCTTCCTCACCATGTTATTAATATCTCTGCTCTCATGCAGGTTTTTGACATAACATTTAACAATACTTAATTGCATGTCTTTGTGAAAGATGAGAGTCTCTCATACTGAAGTTCATAGTAAGCAAGTGCCTCTCCTTTGAGGAACATTTTCTCAAGGAAGGGGGAAGAAAGAGGACATTGGTTGTTCGCATCTCACTTGTCACTCTCCCTTGTCTTCTGAGAGAGGAAGAACGTGTCTTTCACATCTTGTGCTGGTACATAGAACTTCATGGAAGTTATATAAGTTACCAGAAGTTTGCAAATTCAAGTACTTGGGGGAGAGAATCAGTGAGTAACTAAAGAGACAAACACATCAGGCTTAGGAAATGTACAGAGCTGAAAAAAGCAAAAGGCAGGGAGACTGTTCGTTTGAAGTTTGCCTAGCCCCTGCACATTTCTAGGCATCTGCTGCTAACCACGTTTAGAAAGCAGGAAACTGAGCTCAGTGGACCATTGATCTGAGCCACCATGGCTGTTCTTATGTGCAGCGTAATCAATCAAAGCAACCCTCAGTGAGTCAGTAGCCTCCATTCACTGGGCAGTTTCAAAAGCTCAAATGACTCATAAAATAATTTGGCTTCTACTTACAAATCAGAATTTGGAGATACCTAATTCTGAAGAATATCTTTTTGCATGGTATAGCCAACACAAATAATTGGACAAGAATAAAAAAATCCACAAATAAGTGTTACTGGCTTATTAAGACTTCTCTAGGTCAAGGCAAGAAAATCTAGCAAGACTGAGATGAGAGACAATTTGCATTATATTAATAGGTTAGTTCTTTTTTTATCTTCTGTCTATTACACAACTTTTATGCTTTTCAGCACATCTTCATTAAAACCCCAAGCTTCTTTTTTTTTTTTTCAACATCACTACTGAGATTATTACTATATAAGAACCTTTGAAGTGACAGATCAATTTGGGTGTCCTGTGCAGGTCAAAATACACAAAATAACTGCATGCTATGTGTAGATTCTGCTCCTAGAAATAACAGCCGTTGTTGTTGCTATAGCTATGGCTTACTGTCTTCTGTCCTAGAAATACATCTAAAGATAAGAATACAAAATTTCAGAAAAGAACAAACCACCAAAACTAGATGGTCTTGAAAATACAGTTGGGAGATCCTTTACAACACATGTATTATAGGGCTAGTAGTTGCTCTCTCGTATTATATTGTAAAGAAACTAATCGAAAATGAATGGGTATTTTTACCTTTCACCAGTGACTTGTGTCCAAGAAATGGAAAACCCAAAATGGATTTGACACATTGCCTAACTAGCGTGCTCATCGCTGCATTATTTCAATTCCAGTCTTCCCTACTACTCCTGGGAAAACTTCAAATGTTATTTAAAGTCACTTTTATGACGCATATAAAAGGAATGCAGAGAAACTATATTTTACTTGATTGCAGTTCCTGCACAGCATCTGCACTATTTCAGCACTATAATTTTTCATATACGTTGTGCTACGTTTCCTTACAGTAAACAGGGCCAGCATTTACTCTGTCCTCAGAAGACCTCAAGAAAGCGTTATAAGTGCTTATTCAAGCACCATCGGCAGAGCCAGAGGATTGTTCCTGCAGCTGGTAAGCAGCGGTGGGTCTGTCAGTGGGGTCTGCAGGGCGGGCAGCTCTCCCACCCATCCCGCAGGCCAGGTCTACTCAGCAGAGCATCTTAGAGCTGCACTTTAAAACCTGACAATGATGAAGTATTTGCTTGGGTGAGTGGGATTTGGGGTTTTTTTCTGCAAACAATTTAGGATGGTACTGCTGTCCTTGAAATATACGGCACCTTGAAATGTACGGCAGCTCTTTCTAAGCCCCTTTGACCCCACAGGAACACAAGGTGATCCCAGGGCGAAGACCACGTATGAAAGCTATCACACAATATGCTGAGTTGGAAAGGACCCACAAGGATCATCAAATTCCAACCCCCGGCCCTGCATAAGACAGCCTCAAGGCCCACACAATGGAGCATCGTCCAAATGCTTCTTGAGCTCTGCCAGACTTGGTGCTGTGACCACTGCCCTGGGGAGCCTGTTCAGTGCCCGGTCACCCTCTAGGTGAAGAAACGACTGCATGAACACGGTGTTATATCCAATTAAGCGCTTCAAAAGCCCGCAGTCAGGCTGCTGCCTTCTGGAGCGGGCGCTGCCCCGGAGCGGCCCCGGAGGGGAGCGCGGGCTCGGGGGCGGCACCCGAGATGGCGGCCCGGCCTCGCCGTCGGCTTCCCGGACTAAACATGGCCGCGGGCGCGGTCCTTGGACTACAAGTCCCAGGAGTGAGCGGGAGGGCGCGGCCGCGGCCCGTGCCGGGGATGAGGCGGCGGCGGGGCGGCCGGAGCGCGGCGGGCGGAGCTGGCGCTGCCCTGGGCTGACCCCCTCGGGGGGCGCCGGGGTTTCGCGGGGCTGGGAGCGGGGCCCCCATGGGCCGGGCCCGGGCCCGCCTGGAGGTAACCGGGGCTGGGAACGCCGGTGTAAATGCCCGCCGTTAGGCCGAGCAAGGCCGCGGTAAACAGCGCGGCGCGGTGTGGGGCGTTGTGCTGCCGGCGGCGGGAGGGGGGGGGGCTGGGGGTTTAGGAGGGAGCAGCTTCCCAGAGCTTTTCTGCAAAGCAAGTGTTTCTGGAGGTTTTTGTAAAAGAATGGTGCCTCTTTCTGCTCCGTAGTAATGCTGTGATGTCCTGGGGGTTTGAGTGTCTGCTGGACTACGTCTGGTGCGCTGTGGCGGAAAAGGGTTGTTTCAGGACAAGCCGGTTTTGCTGGAAATTGCATTAGCGATTAGAGAGTGTCCAAAAGAGGACAGGGAAGATGGTGAAGGATGTAGAGGGGAATCCATGTGAGGAGCGGCCGAGGTGATTTGGTCTGTTCAGCCTGGAGACTGAGGGGAGACCTCATTACAGTCTACAAGTTCCTCGTGAGAGCAAGAGGAGGGGCAGCACTGATCTGTCTGGTGACAGTGACAGGACCCGAGGGAATGGTCTGAAGTTGTGACAGCAGAGGTTTAGGTCGGTATTAGAGAAAGGTTCCCCACTAGAGTGTGGCTGAGCTCTGAACATGCTCCGCAGGGAAGTGGGCACAGCACGAAACCTGGCAGATTTCAAGCAGTGTTTGGACAATGCTCTCAGGGATATGGTGTGACTCTTGGGGTGTCCTGTGCAGGGCCAGGTGTTGGACTCACTGATCCTTGTGGGCCCCTTCCAACTCAGCATATTCAGTGATTCTGTATTTCGGCTTATTTGCTCAGCTGAATGGCAGCTGGGATGTTCTCACTTCAGTTCAACTTCAAGCATACCAAACTTTGCTATCTTTTGCTTGTAAGCTCGAAATGCACCATCTTATTTAAACAGTGAGGCAGCTGAGACAGATTGTTGTCACTCAGCCTTCCTTCCTGCAGTTTTATTGAGAGACAGATATATTTTTTCTTCACAAAAAACCCCACCAAACCTTTTTTCATGGATTTAGCTGCTGAGCTGTGGTTTGCCCCTCTGGAAAAGAAATAAGAATACATATTTAGTCTTAAGCTGGTGCTAGTAATGCTTTGAGACTCACTACCTTTATTTCCCTGTCGTGTTGGCATTGGGATTTGAGCCAAATCAGTGGCTTTCAAAACAAAGTTCTGACTGGTTGCAGGAAAGTGATCTTCTGATTCCTTACAAATAGCCTTATGATAAAGTTAATGCAGCATGCAAAAATGACCTTTTGTAAGGGTCATTTGTCTGGGTGCTTGAAGATCTGACACTTGAATTCAACAAGGCAGGAAATAAATTATAAATAGATAGATAGGGTTTGGACACTAAATGGCACTTGTAAATATGGGGGGGGAATGGATGCAAGGTCACTTTGTAAAGTCCCGGTTTGCATCTCATTTAGATAAATGTTTAAATATCTTGTATGTATCAATAAATGTTTGAATATATTGTATATGTTAACTTGTAGAGGAAGAATATCTTGTGTAAGTCCTGATCTGATGACTTACCTCTAGAGCGTTCTACGGGTGGCTGTAGTTGTGTGCAAGTAATGAAACTTGTGCTTCTCTGGCAGACACTCCATGCTGCCCCGCCATGTGCTGAGGCTGGGCAGAGACTGGATCACCCACTGGAATGGCTCCCACATACTAGCCTTGACCAGCCCAGTTTCCAGCTGTGTGAGGTGGGCCGGACACTATCCTCCTTGGGCCTCCTTTCCACTTCCTGTTTCAGCTGATTTCTCAGCAGACTGGAGATTCCCTTCATTTTTTGGACCTTGGAGACAATTTCAGACCTCTAATTGGCATCTTGATAACTACACACAAAGTTGTTGCTTTCACCTACCCAACCCCAGTATGAAATCTGAGGGAGAAGAACCATTGACGAAGAAGAGAAGACTCAGTGGCCAGGATGATACTTCAACTCCTGAACAAGAAACAAACTTGTCTAATCAGAAGGAAGTATCTTGTCTTTCTGTAGCACAGAATGAAGAAAAACATGGCAGCAAGAAAGGTAAAAGATGCTCTTTGCTCATTTTCCGTTTTTATTTGTAATGCTAAATACACCGAACAAGTTAGAGTTACGAGCAGTATGGTCTGCTCTTTTTGAATTGTTTTTCTTGGCACCCCTGTCAGGAAAACATGTCTTTAAAATGGTCCAGTTTTGTAATGCTGTTTAGTCTGTAAACTTGTATTTTGTGCTGTCAAACAGTCTACCAGAACTAGGTTCACTGCATTTGGTGGTAGAACAGTTACTTTTGTGAAGGATTGCCCAGCCTGGAGAGTCCAGGGCTTGGTTCAGACCACTCTCTCATGTCTCTGTCTCCAGATCATGTCTGTTAAACTTGATCTGAAACTCTAAAAAGCAAAAAGATATGGCTGACTTGCTGTAGGACTGAGCTGGGCTGGCAGTTGTATTGCTTGTACTCTACCTGAGCTCATAAGCCCTGCTGAACCTGAAATGGTTTCCTTCCAGACTAGTTATCTGGGACCTAGAAAACTGAGAATTAATGGACCGAGATTTGATGGTGCTTGCTTCCAGTGTGATTGTGTGATTTTGTTTTTACAACTTCTTTTCTGCCGCTGGCACGTTAGCAAGTTTTGAGTCATATCACATCTGACAGAGCAAGCAGCAAGTGTGCTTATCCAGGAAGAAGTGCAGAGTTGTCTACTGGGCTCAGTAACAAACTTCCATGAAACTTCAGAGTGTCTGTTAGCTTATTACAGATACAACCTGCTACATAGTATCCAAATATTTTACTAAGTTTTGTGCATATTAACAGTTTTGTCTACTGTGAAACAAATGACTGAGGGACACAGTCAAAATTATGGCCCTCTTGCATAAATCACTTCCTTAGCAAAACAAAATGGAAATTGTATTATGACTAAAAGGAGCAATAGATGCTATCAGCATACAAAAGGGATTTTTGGACAAAAATATCCATAAGGCTTAGAAACATCATGTCCATCTTCAGGAGCCAAGGGAGGGGAGTTTGCTTTGTTCCCTTATTGCTGAGTCCTCACTTAACTCTGCTTGACATATGTTTATCTGAGAGCATGGTTGGCATTGTGGTCCTTCCTAGTCACTCTTTGTAAGGTGATGGTAATTGAAGACACATTTAATGTATCTTCATTGAGGAGCAATGTGGCTTCTCTCACCATGGAAACAGAACCTAAAGCCTTGCTGTATTCACTTCAAACACTATAAAGTATTAAATAATCTAAGCACAGCAATGAAATTAACTACCCAAATAGGACAAATGGTAACAGCTATAGCTGCAGTCTGTCACTGGTTGTTAGCACAGGTAACTGGGCCTCAGCTTGCTCTCAGATATGTTCAGATATAAAGGGTGAAAGCCATTTTTGTTGGTGAGTTTTTAAGTGGAAAAATACATTTCTTAGAAAGTAATTGGATGCTTAATAATGGGCATGTATGTTATTATGAATTTTCGTACTAGTAGTAAGTATGAAATTAGAAATGGCAGAAAGGCAAAGGAAGCCTATTTAGACGTTCTTGGTAATTCTGACACTTACTAATTTCTTAATTTCTCAACTCACTGAGGAAAACGGTGTTCATTATTTGTTTTGGGATTCCTGTAGTAGATCCTGTTGCAGCTTATGGGTGAGTTCTACAGACTGTACACAGGCTAGAGGTGATTGATTGATTCCTAAACCTTGTTTAGTCATGGATAGAGAGATCAACAAGATGCCCTTGTACTGCTGTAAAGGGTATGTCCCAAACTGACATACACCATCTCTGCTGAGGAGGCAGTGGCAGAAGGCAGCATAAGACTCTCAACAGACTGGATTTGGCTTCCCAGTTTGACAGCCCTTCTACAGGAGCAGGGATATAGTCTGAGTGTAACAATCTCTTTAGAACATGCCAGTTTCCCAATTTCAAAGCACTTGAAATCCAGGGTATGTAATGGTTTTGTATTTTTGCTTTGGGGCTGGGTTTATTTGGGTTTTTTTTTGTTGGTTTGTTTTTGGGTTTTTTTACTGATGCTGTTATAAAATTAATCTTAAACAGAGGGTCTAAATCACTACTAATTGAATAAGCTTTTGTAACTATTTAAGCAATTTGAAAGACAAATATTGTCAGTAGAATGATTTCCAAGAGCAGTAAAAAGTCATCGTCTAGTACATAACTTTTTTTTTGCTTCATGTGCTTTTAACAGGAACCATCAAAAGACACTGGGAGTATTTCTGTCCGCAGAGTAAAACAATGAAAATTGCTGAAAATAAAAGATCTGACCAAAGCAGTACAGAAAGTGAGGCAACATTTGATTTTACAGTCATGTCCTACAATATTCTCTCACAGAATTTGTTGGAAGACAACTCTCATCTGTACAAACACTGCAGGCAGCGATTGCTATTCTGGACATACAGATTTCCCAACATCTTACAAGAAATCAAAGAGCTGGATGCTGATGTGAGTAGAAAATGATCATATGGATATTTCTTAAGAACTGATAAACTGAAGTAGCAAATTCTGCTACTCTATATTGAAGTCTGAAAAAACACTGCTGGGGTTTTGGTTGGTTGTAGAGGTTATTGTTTGTTTATGAGGATACGTAAAGTATTCTAAGTCTTAATCAGGAAGTCAAGTCAGTCAAATTTTGCTTCAGTCATTGTTCAGACCAACAAAAGTTCATTGATAGAATCCATCCTGTTTGTGTCAGAAAACAGTACTGGATAAAAGTAGTTGTATTAGGGAAGCCACAGAAGAATGGTACGCAGCCTTGTACCATTTGAAAAATGCAGTTATGTTAGCATGTACCCAGGAATCTGGAAATTAAAGTCCCCTTCAAGCTCTTCCTTTCTTCCTAATAAATTTATACATACTGCATGCTTATAGCTTTACAATGCTATACCTTAGATAGCTTTCTGAAAGGAGCGGCTGCTGTTGGACCCTTGTAGGTGCAGGTGCCCTTTCCACAAAAAAATTCCTTGCTGAAGGACATAGATTTTTAACTGTTTCATTGATTGGAACTGTAATCCTAATTGGAACAGACACTTCAGAATGTTGCTTGAGATTTGACTCTCCCTTGGGACCTTGAATGCGCTAATGACAGCTGGGCAAGTGGAGTGTGTTGGTGCAGTTCAGCAAGCTGAGGTAACTTGTTCCCCTTTGGGAACCCAGTCCTTTATCCCAGTGCTAAGGAGTTGTAAATCTGTGTGTTACTGCAGTCTACAGGGAGAAGGCTCAAAGATGCTCACAACTAGAGTTGGACTCAATGATTCTTGTGAGTCCATTCCAACTCAAAATATTCTGTGACTCTGTGAACTCTCTTAAATGAATATTTTGGGTTTGATCTTTGGTTCAGGTTCTTATAATATGGAAGCTTGTTTTCTGCCCTGTAGTATGCCAATGGTCTCTTCATCCTTTCTCTCTGGCACTGAGCCTTCCCCTGAACTGCTGAGAATGTAGTAGCAGGTTACGATTTTGATTAAATTCAATCTCACCTCTGAAAATGTATATCTGAGGGTGGGAGGAACTGGGGCCTTCTTCGTAATCTTAAGGAGCATTTTCTATAGAAGAGTGAATTCTTTTGTGGGATTATAGAGTCAAAAAGCTTTTGAGTTAGGTTTTTTGTTTTGTTTTGTTTTGGGTTGGGGTTTTTTGGGGTTTTTTTTTGTTGTTGTTTGTTTGTTTTTCTTAATACCTGTACAGACTGGCCAGCAGATATATGCTGTGGTAATATTTTGATGTACTTACTAATATATTTTAATTGTAAACTTTTGCCTTAGGTGCTCTGCTTACAAGAAGTCCAAGAAGACCACTACAGAGCAGAGATCAAGTCAAGTTTGGAGTCCCTGGGTATGATGAAACTCTTAGGACCAATACATAGTCTTCTCCCCTGCAGGGGTAACTTGTTACCCTTTCCAAATTCAGTACTAGTTTCCGGGAAAAAACTTTCATAGATTGTGGAATCAAGTCTTTTGCCATCACATGCAACAATGTTGTGTATCCTCTTTTATAAATTCATCAAGTGCTCTCCTGAAACTACCTTAATGTTTTTTACCACTATTCTGCTGGGTAGCTCTTCAAGGACATGTTTTTCTGGCTTGAAACCTTCCAAATATCAGCACTAAATGTTATCCATGGTCAGTATATATTCATTAGTATTTATACAAGTGCTGTCAGTCAGTCTGAACAGACTGTCTTGTCACTCTCCCTCATGTGATTTTATGGAAAGAAAACATCTTGCTAAGGGTTTGATTCCATGGTGGTTTAAACTGATCTAAATCTCTTGTGCCCTGCACTGCCTCCCAGTCCCAGGGCCCTGCTTCCATCCTGGCACTGGTTCTTGTGTGATGCCAGGAGGACATGGTGAGGAAACAGCACTGGTCTGATACTATTTTCTTTCTTGGTTAGTTGAGGTAGTCTAGCTTCCAGAACTGATTGTTTGCAAAGAAGATAGAGTAATGGCAGTGCTGATTGAAATATACTTGAAACATGAAACAACACTGTGAGGCCAGGCTTGTGTGGGCAAATGAGCTTCTAGCTATTGTACAGGAGCATCCAGAGTTTGCATTAGCTCTTTCTTTCCCCATCCCTAACTCCCAGATCCATGTCCTGCCCCTTATCCTGGGCTACTTCTGGCACTCATTAGTGAAATCCACCAGTCCAGCAGAATACTATTCAGACTAATTTTATTTTTCTGGGTTAGTTTTCTGCTGGCTTACTGAGTTAGCAATAAGTGCTGCAACAAGGGCAGGAGCAACATGGCCTGAATCTTGAAGAGAGGGATTCCCAGTCCCCTGTTCCAGCACTGGTGTGAGCTCAGGTCGACTTACCCTACTTCACTGAGGCTGTACTTCATGAATTCATATGGTCTGGGCAGGGCAGAGAACATTTAAAAATGGCAAAAACTAGATAGTGTTTCAAGATCTAAAGTTTTTTCCTTATGTAGATAAGGTCTTGTTTAAATCATATCTACATAAAATTAAGAAATTGGCAAGTCACTGTTTCTAGATGGACTTGTTTGAACTCCAGTGCTGTCATTTGATAAGTGTCTCTGTTTCCTTGGTGAAAGCTTGCCACTTGCTGCTTACTGGATAATTGCATAATTATGTAAATCTGTTTGAAATCTTTGTTCTATAAATCAATTTAGACATTGACTAATGGCTTAGCGTGATTAAGGCTTTTGATTGGTAATGCTTCACTGGTATTATTCCTAAGCCATTCTTGTAACATCCAGAAAAAATCTTCAATGCACAAGGCCACTCTTATGTGACTTGTGGGCTTTCTTTGTTGGTTTGGTTTGGTTTTTTTCCCACAAGGAGATAAGAACATGGCTGGTATCTTGCAATGTTTACACATTGCAAAAGGTATTAGACCAGGTTTCCTGTCCTGCCTTGCTTCAGCTCAGATTAGGGCAGAAAGAAAAGTGAATATGAGACTATGAAAACTTCATACAGACTTTGGTGCTTCAGACTGGGTGTTGAATATTATGTAAGAAAAGCAGCATGAGATTTTTCTAATTATTTTGCTTTAAAATCTTTATTTCTACAACAGTATTTTATGTTTTTAATTGCCTTTCTTGCAGGGTATCACTGTGAATATAAAATGAGGACAGGGAGAAAACCTGATGGCTGTGCCATTTGCTTCAAAACCTCCAAATTTAGCCTGATTTCCTCAAACCCCGTGGAATTTTTTCGCCATGATATCCCACTGCTGGACAGGGACAACGTTGGACTGGTGTTGCTGCTGCGGCCCAGATTTCACTGTAAAGCCAGTGCTGCCATCTGTATTGCCAATACACACCTGCTGTACAACCCAAGGAGAGGGGACATCAAACTGACCCAGCTTGCAATGCTCCTGGCAGAGATTGCCAGTGTTGCCCCTCAGAAGGATGGTTCCTTCTGCCCAGTTATCATCTGTGGGGATTTCAATTCTGTTCCTGGCTCTCCATTGTACAAATTTATAAAGGAAGGAAAGTTAAATTATGAAGGACTTGCTATAGGGAAGGTAGGCTGTGTTTCTCATTTCTCACAAAAAAAATGGTTAATGCTGATTAAAGAGAAATATTTGACTGATGCTGTGATTATTTTCGTTGCCGTGCCGTGCCCTCTCTGCAGCCTGCAAAGCAAAGGTTGCTGCACAGTTACTCAAATAAGCTTGGGTGTATTAGCTGTACCTTAGGGAATATTGTATCCTCTTCCAGCATTCTGAAAGGAAAAACTCACCAACCATCATTCTTGAAATGTAGTGAAACCACAGGGTTTCACCACAGGATTGTATCACTGTGTTTGGATGATTTTATCACTGTGTTTAAGTGTCCCAGTCTTTAAGTAGGATAAAATAACTACTTAATGAAAAACCTACTGTGTGCTCTGTGGGAAGATGACTCTTACTTTAGATAAACTTGGTGGCTACAGTAATTGTAAAAGCAAAGCTGCAATTAACAGCTGAACCTCAACTGTTTCATGTTAAATGATGTCTTGTTGTGAGCCCTTGTATGCAGCTGTTGGATGTGTCACATGCTATTTAATAGGAGTGACTGAACTACATAAAATAAGAAAACGACAAAACAATAGCCCTGCTGGTGTTCTTTGCTAGTGGGTAGTTGATTCAAGCTCCCGTTTGACTTGACTTGCTCCCAGAAAGACCAGCATCCTGAAGCTGAAGTGTCTGCTGGGTAGCTGTATGCTGAGCCAGTCCTGTCACATTGCCAAAAGTGTCCTTGGAAGTCTTTCAGTGTCACAAAAACTGTCTGAAAAAATTGGGTAGCTGCAAAGAGCTTGCTCAGAATAAACAAAGAGGATGTACATAAAGATGTATAAAAGAGTTACTCTAAGGGGCTGGGCCTTTTTCTTTAAACTTTACAAAAAATGTTCACTTATGTCAGGTTTGTTTGCTGTTTTTTGAGGTTTTTTAATCAGATTTCTGTCTGAAAAAAGTTCACGTTGTGTTTTTCAGGTGTCTGGACAAGAACAGTTTCCAAGGGGACAAAGAATCTTATCTATTCCAATTTGGCCAAAAAAATTAGGTATTTCCCAAAACTGTGTATATGAAATAAAACAGCAACAAAAAGAAGAAAATGCAGGTCAGTTTTTGGATTAATGAATTTTTGTGAACCTTTGAAACTATCATTCAGGTAGTACTGAAAACCACACATTCTGTTCTAGTGGGGGAAAACAATGAGTCTTGAGCTTACAAAACTTCCTTGTTGAGTGTAAAGTGATTTATTCACATAAATTTTGCAAATTTAAATCTTTATAAGACAATAGTTAGAAATTTCCATTAGGAGTTGGTGTGTAATGTTTAAATTCCTGTATTTGCATCGTGAAAGCTGTTGTGCTGTGACTGAGAAGGGAGAGGTGAAGGAATGCAGCACATGGACATATTGTGAACCTTCATTCTGCCTCAGTGTTTATGAATTATGCTGTTGGCTCTTCATGGAACAGTTGGGAAAAGCAAGTGATTCCTTGCTGAGTATGGCTGCATCTTTCACCCACTTTTCTTTGACAGAAAAAACAATTTTAAATGAATGGGACATAATGTAAAAGAGTCTAGAGGGGATGTTACTAATGGAACAGCAGAATTTAATCCAGCTTTGTAAATTGTCTCTTGCCTGCTGCAACAAACAAGTGTATTTAAAGATACCTTTTTCCTGTAGCTTTTCTGTAGCTCTTCAGTGTTGGTCTCACTTATGTCCTTTTTTTAAATGTAAATTGAATTTATTTTTATTTTTCAGGAGAAAAATTGGAAGCAGCAAAACCGGACAGCACTCAGGAGACTGTAATAGCATCTGAAAAGTATGTGTTGGGGAAAAAGATGGAAGCCCTTGGCTGGTTCCTTGGGGGTTGGTTTTGGTTTTGGACCAAACTGATACCTGATTCCAGCTGTGGATACCTGATGATCACTCAACCCAGTCTGCCTTATGGCAAAACCATAATTGTCCATTTAAACATGAAAAGGCTTATCAGACAGCAAAAGGCTAGAACTGGCAATAATGGAATGTGTGTTCTTCCAGGATCTTGCAGATATTTTTTCAGAATGCAGGGGTGAGGTGTCAGTGCTGTTTAGAGGGTACTTTCTGTCTGCTCATTAAAATAATGCTTCTGACATTTTTTGTCACTTCTTGACATGAACAGGACATCATGCTCTGCAGCGACATTGCAAGAAACATGAGAACTTCAGTCCAGTTGCAGAAGGCATGTTTTTGAAGGAGGGAGAGGAAAAAGAATAAGCCAGTGTTGTCCAGTTGCTTAAGTGTTGGCACTTCTCTGTCTTTTTATTGTTTTTGATACACTGGTTTATGGATGTAGCAAAATCTTATCATACAGCATGGAACTGGGGTGAAGGAGGGAAAAGAACTGGAAAGGTCATAAAATTTTCTTTGTTATGACTTCTGTGGGAGAATTTAATTCTTGAGTCTGAGAAATATGGAGTATTATGGATATGGTAATACCACTTTCACTCAGAACAAAACATTTGCTTGTTAAACTATAGGAGGAAGCCATGGCTAGAATGCTGACAAGGAAAATCTAACTGCTTTTTGAAAGGAAGAATATATTTGCATTTACCAAACTGGTAAAGGCATATAAAGTAAGGCATAGATGAAGGAAATTGCCCTAAATGTATATATGTGATGTCAGGCTCCAAGTCAGACATTTCTTAGCAGAAATGAGATCTTGGTATCACTGCAGATAGTCATATTAGATCTTGGTGATGAAAAAGTTAAGTCATGGCATTTCTAAGGAGTAGATAAAAAACAGGAAGCCCTATGCTACGGTTTAAATCCATAGTATGCTGAATGCTTCTTGCAGGGTTTTTCCCCCTCACCTTAAAAGGGATGTCATGTAACAAAAGCAGAAATTATTAATTGTCTGTGTTGTACGAACTGGCATGTTTGCTCTGAATCAGGCAGGTAACATGCTGGTTTTTTTTTTTTTTTTAATTGCTTGGGTTTCAGCCAGAACACATTGCAGCTCAGGTTTAAAATGCAATATGAGGCAGGTACAGCTGAGGGATGGATGATTTGCAGAGATGATGGAAGCAAATGTCTGGGAGACAGTTATTTTGCTGAAGAGTGCAGTTTTGCAGTTTGTTTTCAAGATTGAAAAGACAGGTGAGACAAGATGGGCTGAACTGAAGAGGAACAGGCAAATGATGGGGATACAGAAAATGGGAGCCTGAGTAGAAGAAAGATGATGGGGCATAGCCTAACTTGGAAGCACTTGAAAGCTCTAGTTTGGGGGAGAAGAAAAACCCTAAAAATCTGCATTTTTCTATATGCTGAAGGGCCTGGTTAGATGAGTTTGTGCTTTGTTGCTTTCATATAAGCTGTTTTCATGGACATTTCTGCTGGTGTGTCAGGGAGAAATTGCTGAATGACGACATGTGAATGCTTACAAAATGTATATGGAGGTGAAAGCTATCTATAATTAAAGTGTCATTTAAGCCAGTTCTGATCAGCTCTTTCACCTGAAAATGCTGCCTGCATTTTGCCTTCAGAGTTTTAGGCCTCTCACAAAAAAAGGCTATGGGATGGCTTGCAAAAGAGAAACACTAGTTTACATATCCAAATAATTCATTTTGTTTGTAACCAGGAACTATTTCTTCATTGCTTATTCCTTCTTGGTAAGGCAAGAAAATTAAATTCTTTTTTTTGATTTCTCTTTAGGTTGTCTTCAAAGTTGCAGCACCATTTTAAATTGTCTTCAGTATATTCTCATTATTTCCCTGAAACCGGGATACCAGAAGTGACAACTTGTCATTCCCGAAGTGCTGTCACCGTGGATTATATTTTCTACTCTGCTGCAAATGATGATACTGCTGCCCAGCCAGGTAAAGAAACCAACTTTTAATTATTTTTTATGAATGCTAAACAATAATATTTGTTTGCTGTTGTAAGAGAACTGTAGTGATAATTTAGTCCATAGGAAGTACCTCAGAGGTTCCTGGTAGTGCTTTGAATGTCAGCTGTTACCTGAGAAACATGGCTGGCCTTGTCAGTTCACCACAGCTGGACTAGGAGTGCCACACAGGGCAAACCTTTTCATCTGACTGAACATTTCTATAGTTCCCATCTCAGCATGGAGACAAGCTGGAGGTATAGGAAAGCAGCAATGGAAGTAGCACCTGAGAAATACTGCTGTCAGTAATGCAGGCCAGACCTAGAGCAAGGCAGTATTTCCAGTCATCTAGTCAACACAATGGTGAACAGCAATTTATGATGTGCATTGAAACTGATAAACTGTTTCTTGGCAATTTACTTCTCAGCTTGTCTTGGAGTAATTTCTGCTAAGTAACACACTGTGTCCTCTGCTCTGAGCCCTGTCACTGGCACAGGCCCAGCTGTCCCTCTCTGGTTTGCAGTTGCAGCTAAAAGTCACCAGATGGTGCAAGAAAGTCGCGGTACCTCTGTGGGAATTTCGTGATGGGTAACAGTGCTTATCTATCCTTTACTGCACTGGGAGTTTCGTGGGTGCTTCTGAACAGTGTGCTTCCCATGCCCTCGTGAGTTCTGTGTTTTATGCCATCAGCAGACGTCATTCCACAGTGCAGTGCTAGCAGATAAATGACTCTGCAGGACTTGGAGCAAAGAAACCTGGATTCCGTTCCTGCTCCCACTGTAGATTGCAACTGACTTTTTTTACAAATTAACATTGTTTTCAACACGTGGAATGAAAACACAACCTTCATCTCTTGTAATTTAAGACTAGATTGTTAAAATTCATTGAGTCAATTCACAAAAGTCTCATTTGTCATAACATGTGCAGTAAATGCTACCTTAATGTAAAATAGCAAATACAAAAGCTTTGGCTGAAAAAACAGGATATGGGAAGTATTTAAATGACATCTGAATGCCATGTGATTTAATAGAGTGCTGTGTGATTTCAGAGTGTGTCCTTTCACAAAATTTAATCCTAATTCACCTGTTCGTATATATTTTGCACCATCATTGCCCCAGCAGAGATACAGCACTTTTTTCTTTTTGCACTTGTTTTTCAAATAGATTGTTCCCACATCAGAGCACAGAATGTGACCAAACTTGAATTTTCCTGCTGCTTTAAACTGGTATAGTTTTTATTCATAAGCTCTGAGAAACTAAGTGATAGTTTGGATTTTCAGTTTTTTAATGACCTGGGCCTCTGTATTTAAAGTTGCCAAAGCCTGAACAAGTGAATATTAAATGCAGTTTAGGCTGACTGATTGGTTTTTTTCCATTTAAAGGGTTTTATTTTAAAATACTCATGCTTTCTTCTGTAATGTTTAGCCAAATATTTGGGTTGGTATTCAGGACTTGCATGTACCAAGGCTTCAGGATCTGAGTCCTGCAGGTCACAATTTTGCTGGTTCAAGAGTGTTCTTAGCTGACGTTAATCACTGCATGCAGACCAAGCTCTCTGTGGCAATAAACTGCTCCTTTGTAGATATGCAGGTGCTGTCCCAAATGATAAATTTGTCTCAAGACCTGGTGGATGTATGCTCTAGAGCTGCCAAGAGATCTTTGCAGTAAAAAAGCTTATCTTTAGAGCAGCAAACAGCTGCTGGGTTGTTAAAGGGCTGGAAAGCTGGCAGATGGCAAAGGATGAAGCTGTTGAACTCTGAGGAGTTCAGCAGTTGCTGGATAGTCCTTTAAACTATGCCAGTACCAGGTTCAGCCAGGGAGTGCTGAATTTGCTGAGCACTTTCACACAGAAAGTGTTTCTGTCAAAAGTTACAGCTGCTGTTTGTGCTGGTCCTGAAAGCACTCAACTTGATCAGTATCATCTCTGTACTCTGAAAGCAATAGGTAGGGTTACTGAATAGTTGTCTGACTTGAATACATAGCTCAGGAAATCTAAACTTTACACATCATGGAGTGTCAGCTCTGTTTAGCAATGCTGTTTTGCTAAAGTACAGGACTGGATTATGCAAGGCTTTTTCAGGGGAGTTAAAAGGAACAAATAAATTCATTTTCCTTTTTACCTCCATTTATCCCTGTGCAAAATAGCATCCTTCTGAATACTTTATGCTCTAGTGATTATACTCTACTCAGTCATAAAAGAATTTCTGAACTGTCTTATTGGTGATTTTGCATGGAACAATAACAGTTTTGGATTATTGCTGCAATACTGTTTTCCTCCTTCTACATATGTATGAACGTGTGGTGTTTAGCCCACACTGATGAACATTTCCTTTTGGTTTGTTTTTTTTAACAGGACCAGAGGATTCTTTTTGTGGTGGTCTGAAGCTTCTTGGCAGGCTGGCACTTCTGACAGAGAAAGATCTTTGGACTGTTAATGGTCTTCCCAATGAAAATAACTCTTCTGACCACCTGCCACTGCTAGCGGAGTTCAGGCTTATTGAACAGTAATAGCCAAAGGACTTTCTGTGTAGGTAAAGTTCCCTTTACCTTCTCTCTTCATGGGATGATTATTATTTTTTTAAAAGATTAATTCAAGCACTGCTGGTCCGGTTTAAATAAGTTTGCCTGCATGCTGATTTGTTAGTGTTGTGTAAAGTAGACTTTTTAAAGGGACTTTATTTTTTTTTTTTTAAAAATGTTTAAATTACTTTATGAAGTCTTTTAAGGAGAAAAAGAAAAGGTTTTACATTAGCTTCATCTTTGCTAAGGGAAAACATCTGTGCCAGACTCAAAATGGCATTATTTTTCATGGCTATGTGGTAAATTATTTTTATTGTAAATCACAGTAAAAAGGACTATTCTGAAAATGGTGTGTTTCTTCAAGCAAAGGGGAATGTGTTTGTGTGCCTGCAGCATCTTACAATGGGTTGAAAATGTTTTACTACAAAGGTGCTCTGTGGACACTTCTATCTTAACACTTCTGCAAAGGAATTTACTCAGTGTTGTCAGTGTAGAGGCTGCAAGATTGAACATTCAGAGGAAGAAAGGCATATAGGCAAACATTTATGCTTTAAGAATTTGCTGCTTAAAATTCTCAGGGCTTAAATATAGGTGGTATTGACTGAAAACTTTTAACAAATATCTGAAATAAAGCCAAGCTTAAGGAGTGTACCACATCACAGGAAACTTAAGTGATCTATTATAGGAGAAAAAAAAATTAGCCCTTGACATCTTGAGGCTTCATACATATTGAACAACTGGTGACAGTGTGTGATTTTTTTCCATTTAGTTATTAAAAATGCCAGGTTGTATCTTGACAGATCCTGAGGTACTAAATGATCAAGATTTTATATTTACTCTCATTATGCACTCATAAACATTCTGTGTAAAATACAATTTACAAAGTAATTAAAAAACCACCAGACTGCCTGAATAGGAAACTTAGAGGGGCTGGAAACAAATCTTGTGACTTGGTCACACTACATGTGGATATGTAAAACAACTCTGAAGTAACAGAATTGTCTTTCACTGTAGTGCTGGAAAACCCACACCCGTGGTCCTGAAATTCCGTTCAGACACATTTGTCTCCTAGAAGCACTTGTGGAATTTTCACTTGTGTTCCCTCTCCCTGACTGCAGACAACTGTAATTACTTTGTGCTTGGAGAATAAACCAGAAAGTACAGTGGTAGTAATCATAAAACTCATTGAATTTAAAAAGTTCCTCAGTGTTCCATTACAAAACATGACCATCTACCAAAACATTCAGCTTACATTGCTGAGAATTTGGAGGGGGCTACTTTTGTTATAGGTAGTTGTAACTAAAGATCTTTCTTCTACCTGTTAACAGTGAAGTTGATGCTGAGGATGACAACCTATTTGATACTGGATGCAGTCTGGTTTCAAGTATCTAAGTAATCTCACTGATGCCAGCATACTTAATTAGATGCAATAAATTTCTGGGTACAGCCATGTTACAGCTCAAAACGTTGTTCAGTTGTAGCAACCCTTGTTAAGAGCAAGGACAAAAAAACTGTAAGTCATAAAAGGAAAGGACTACCATGATACTTTTATTGAAGTTTCATGCTGTGCATATACAAGTGATAATGAGAAAAAGTCCAAGAAGTCATGCACATTTTCTACACTATCTGACCACTTTGCTGTCACTTGAACCACACTTAAGACAAATGCCATCATAAGCAAGTTTCAAGAGAATATTTCAGCAGAACTTTAAAACAAGAACCAAAAGCAATTTGTCACACACCTCTATAGCATTAAAAAGCTTCAGTATCAGTTAAGAGAAAATAACTCAAATTGTGCTGGACAAGGGTAGAAACTATATACAACCATTATTTGAGCTGAAGTAAACCATGATTTCATAGAAAAACTTGCAACATATCAGGTAACGTTGTGCTACAGGATACAGCTGATCAAAAGTTTTTTCACATCGTTTTATCCATGAGGAGTCATAAAAAAATTGTTTAGGTCACAAGACACTGGGCAGCACAAAGTTTAAAACCAAAACTCTGCAGCTGATGTCAAATTACACAAAAATTTCTACCTAAAGTATTTCTCTCTCTTCAGCTTCACTCCTTAACCAAAAAAATCCTTATTGTGAGTACAGGAGTGGAAAGGTTTAGAGAAAGAGGGATGGGAAAGGCCTTCCTGTAATTGATATGGTAAACTTGGATAAAGAAGTGTCACACATTTGAAAAGTTTGCTTTCTAGAGCTTCTGAAGTCTAATTAGTAGAAAGCCTTTCACTGGCTGTAGAAGGTTGCTGGGTCTTGGCTTCCTCTTCCTGTCCTAGGCAGGTGAAATTCACTTTTTTGAGCAATGAGGTCTGTGTACAAGCAATTGTCTCCTTCTGTATTCATTCATTTCATAGCTGATAGAGGTGTTCTAGGAGCTTAAATCTGAGTAAGCATTACTGTCAGTCTGTAACAGCATCCATCTTCATTGAGATCCCAAAAAAGTAAGTGCCCAGGAGGGGACGTACACCAGGCCCATGGCAGTATC
Organism: Grantiella picta; assembly: GCA_013397955.1. Taxonomy (NCBI): domain Eukaryota; kingdom Metazoa; phylum Chordata; class Aves; order Passeriformes; family Meliphagidae; genus Grantiella; species Grantiella picta. Next base: position 2,880,813 of record VZRM01005845.1, read on the forward strand.
ATTTATGAGCACAGCACAAAGGGTAGAGGCTGGACTTGTACAATAATCCAGTTTGTATTTAGGCACCTAAGGAAACATTTCCAGGAATGCAGCACTCAAATGCTTCCAAAGAACTTCACTAAGTCAAATGGTGAACCCCAGCGAGTCTTACCACGTCACTTGAGAACACTGCTGTCCATCACAGGTCCTTAGCCAAGTCTTACAATGAAACAACTGAGCAGAGAGGAAGCAGACAAGCTTGACTTTCATCTGTTTCAGACATACTTCATTACTAAAGTCTGACTAAGCAGTTGTTACTACAACATATGTAGGAAAAATTCCCTGCACAGCATAGCAGAAGGTTGACTTCAGGCTGCCATGTCTGATTTAATACAAGATGTCAAGCATCACCATTGGAGACCGCTCAGCCTTTCAAAGACAAGGTTCAAATTTGCATGTAAATGTGGAGAGAAAAGCACATAGACTCAGGTTAGCAATTCTGACAGTTTTTCCATTATTCCAGGTACTACATGTATGGGAAAAAAGCCGACTTGTCTCTACAAAACAGTAATCTCTATGTTTTGTGCTTCAGCGGTGTAGTTTGGAAAGACTAAAAGCTTGTGACAAAAGTATAAAAAAAATTATGAAAGTTTAAAAATTCATTGTTCATCAATTATCATAATTTAAAAAACCTCAAACCTCGTATCTTGCCCAACAAGATGTCAGTATTAAGACTACACTTGCATATTACTATTACTTAACATCTTTTGGCAACATGCAAAAAATAATAATACAGGTGGCAGTAAAACATCCAGTGCTGTTTTAATACTCCCAGTAATGCTGGTAAACAGTACAAATCAGTTAAAAACAGTAATACTGACAGTTTTGCATATCTATTAAGTCCAGTGAGGTAATATTGATACTTCAAAAACTTATGCCACTTCTTTTATTGCTGAATTAAAGATTAATAGTGAATATGATTTTTTAAATTGCACTGCACCCCAGCACATCTTAACACTAAGAATATGATTCCTTAGTTATTCCAATGCTACCACCCAGCACAAGGCCAAGTTCAATTAACACTTGTACGGGGAAATGATATTTGAAGAAACTCACACCACTGGAGTCACCTGCTACATGATGGGAGAGAAAAAAATCTCATATCCTGGCAATTCTAATTTTAGGTTCTCTTCACTGATGCCTTTCTATAAAATGAAATAAATACTGCCACAAAAAAAAATTACTCCCTATTTTCTAGGTTAAACTTTTATTGTGGGAGTACATAAGTTAATAAATAGTCCCATTCCTTTGTCCTTCCAAGGGAGTGCAGGTAAAGTGCAGCGGCAGCAGCAGGAAGCCCTCTGGAGTCCGTGGTATGGCTGTGTCAGATGCGGAGCTGGTAGCCCACCTCGTTGAGTGTAGCCAGGTCTCCTTTCTTGTCCACCACCGCCGGCCTGCGCACAGGGGACAGGAAGGGAGGGAAGAGGGCGCTGCTGACCAGCGATCCTGCACCGCCGTGCAGGGCTGGAGGGCACAGCAGTCACACAGGGCAAAAGCTTGCCTCAGTGGAGGCCCGGCTAGACCTAATGTTGTCATCCTAAACACAGTCCTGCTGAATCTGCCCCAGGAACTACTGTGACCGAGCTATGTGTGTTGCCTCTGAAGTCACACACCAGTGAAACAAGCTGTGCCATGCTGGGGTCCAGAATGTGAGCCTAGAAGCACTCCCTCCTCCTGACTTGAGAGAGGGCCTCAATGAGTAGCTCAGCCCAGACACACCCCACCTGTCCTCTACCCCGGAGCAGGACCCCAGCTTTTAGAATAAAGCTGAAGCAGCTGAGAGCAAACAGGCACGGCCTCTCACATGGTCACTGCCTGGTGTTTCTCCCAGCCTGCCCTTTCCTCTTGGCTGGGTCTGTGTGAAGGGCTAGAGCCTGCCAAACAGAAAATACAAGGTGACTCCCTTCAGTCTCCTGGCATCCAACATTATGATACAGTCCAGCCATTCCCCTGAGTAGTCACACACACAGGGATGCTGTTAGGCCATTTAAGTATACCAAGAGCCTGGACCAAATGCAACCTAGAGCTATCAGTCTCTTTCTTTTTAGCAAGCAGTGAAAAAGCTCCTGCAACAAAGCTGTCAAACCAAAACAATCCATCTGATTTATAGTCCATGGAAGTGTCTAATCTGAGAGCTTATTGCAGGCTCTTGGCTGTGTTCACACTAAGCCGTCTGTTTGCTTTTCTAAAGACAGACAATGTTTAAAACACATTTCTCTAGTATACTCTACAGCAGAAACACAGCTAAAGCCCCAGTAGTACAATGGGAGGCTGATCATGGCTCCAGTGCTTTCAGCTCCTCAGCTCTGGTTTCCAGCTCTGTGTGCTTACTCTTTGCTCATTCTGCAGCAGATGTGACCCTTGAATTTGCACAGCCAGGCTAGCGCTTATCTCCTTGCTGCAGGCTTGCTGGCCCATTCCCACTGGAGCTGCTCAGGGCAGGCTGCAGGACCCCGGGAGAGGCAGCAGTGCCACAGGCAGGCTGAAAACCAGGGAAAGCCCAGCGCTGCCTGTGGCACACTGCTGGGGCACACACCACTGGAAGAGCTGTACTGTTGCAGCCCCAGGAGCTGCAGGTGTATAGCTCACACATACACATGTGCAACAGAACATCTGAAATGTTTTTTAATTCTTTCATTTAATAAAGAATTTTTTAGTTTTTAAGAGCAGAATTGCTAACACCAGATCCCTGCTGAGAATCTGCACAGCATTTGAGAGCTGGGGACATTGCTATGGACAGCTAATGCTCTTCTGCCTAGTGGCACACTGAATGAAACCTGTTGCTTTGCCACTTAACCAAGCACCTCTAATAATAACCCTACTATCCTCACTGCAGTACTGCCCTGCACCCTGCCTTGTGTTTGTCTCAGTTTAAGTACTTCACAGAAGTGAAGGAGTCTTCACTGGTCTCTCTCACTTGCAGGAAGGGATCACACTTAAAACACTTTAAGATAGTTTGGACTTTTCCACTTTATTCCTTCATGGCAGATGGGATGTGACTACCAAGAAAACAAGCTACAAGCTGCATCCCTCAGAGCTTGCGTAGGACCCAGCAAGAGATGCACTGTATGAAATTTCCAGTGTCCTTCCTTCCTCCCTCCCTCCCTCCAATTTAGGAATCCTCCTTACACCTTTTTCTCCCTCCCTTTAACTAAAGTCAGAATATGGTTCTAATTAAAGCATGCCTGGATGCTTCTGCCTCCTCTGATTATCCAAGAGAGATGAGGAGTCACCGTACATCCATGGTGACATGCCCATTTCCACTCATCCACTACAATTCTCTGTAGCTTGTAGCCACCAACAGCCTGTCCTCCGTAAGTTTCATGAAAAGACAAGACTTGGTTGGACTAGAGGAACCACAGATCCCATACTCCTTATGTCAAATGTGCCCTCTGAGGCGAGGGGCCTCTGCTGTACCCATCAGATCACACCTCCTGTCCAAAGTGCCCTAACCATAAACAGGGGAGCAAGCTGTGCCCAGCTGCTGGGCACACAGTATTCATGAGCTCTTTGCAGTGCATCTGCCTGATTTTGCACATCCTAATGAAACAGACTAACAGAATTTCCCTTGCAGCAGCTACACTGGGCTGGAAGCACACAAGGCCAGTGTTGCTGAACCACTCATGAGTATGAAAGTGTTAAGCCTCAACATGAAATTGAAAGGAAATGGATCTGGTGAACTGACATTTAGGAGCAGAGATTCTCCAGGCTGCTCCTAAAGGGTGGAAGCCCCTGGACACCACACTCGGATGGCTGGGAGAAGTAGAGCAACCCAGAAAACAAGAAGCTGATAGCACTTCAGGCTTTTTGATGCCTCCACGTGGTTGGGATGTAATCTGGCCCCATCAAGCTTGAAGAATCTTCAGCCAAACTGCCCACTATTCTTTAATGACATGCATGAGGCAGAGAGGACACAGCTTGGTTTCATGACCCTGTCTTCCAAACTCAGCAACTTCCCAAACCTCTCCAGCTCCAAGCATTCCTAATGGGGATGAAACACTGCACTGTCTGTTCCAGTACAGGCTTGCAATTTACTGCACCCTCTCATTTTGGGACTTCAGAGGATGGGCAAGTGCACACAGAAAAGCTTCAGACCTACCAGAGAGACTCATACCACCCTATCTATATCCTCTGTATTCATGCAGGATCACACCAGCTGTGGGCTAAGAGCACAAGGACTGCTGCATAGCTCAGTTAACGAGCTTCAGTTTGACAGCAGCCTCCTAGACAGGCACGCACTGGGCATTGCATTGCCACCTGTCCTGCAATGTGCCCCATCTGTCTCACAGCTGCATTTCCAGCCTAAAAGACTATCATGGGCTTGCTGGCAGCCACCACTAACATTTACCTAGTAAACCTGAAGGAATGAGGATGAGAAGTTAAACATTTGAGGCTGTAAAATCCTCCTCCATCCTTAAGCACAGTTTCAGCCTTTTTGTCCTTCCGAAACAATCCAGCAAAGACACTCTAGTTCACCACTCCAGTTCACATATTCTTCAGTGGGAGATTTCTCCCAGCAGGTCCATATAATTTTACTGTTGACAAAACCCAGGCTGTAATAACAGCTTGTCATCAGGGGAAGCCTTTCAAATGGATGTGTTATTCAGCCCCTGCCAGCACATGCACGAGCAAAATACTTCTCTCCCCCTCCCCAGCAAGCTCAAAAAAACTGTAATTACAGCATGTGAGTAAGGGATCCACAAAGAAACCAAACATGGTGTTGATAAGCACAGCCATTCTTTAGCAAGGATTCCAGCCTAAAGCCAAGCAAACCTGAGTCTTTCCTATTCTGTGTGTAACACAAAGGCCTCTCACTCCATCAGGTTCTCAGAGATCCATCAATATGGAGGAGAAAACACCCAACTTCTCCTCGTGTATTTCTCACCCCATGTCAACTGCTGCACATTCTGGTATGTTCGTTCAGCTCATCCCTGCCCAGGAGACACCATTCCCCCTTCAGGGCTCAGAGCTCATCACGCTGTAGCTGGGTCCTGGATCTTCTATCATGGTGACCCAGGGTTTGTTTTAGAGTAACGTATCATTTGCCCTTGATACAGAGCAGAACCACTGAGCAGGTAACAGGTGCTGAAGCCACTGCAAGGCCACCTGTACACTACCTGTTTTTCTGTCCTGGAAGAGCAAAGCTGCCAAGGAGGGATCAGTCACTGCAGAGCACTGCAGAGCAGCCACATGCCCAGCAGCTCATTCAGGAAACCAGCTCAACTGGAGAGTCTCCAAGCCCAGTGACACTCGCTTCTCTCCAGAAATACATGATCCACTCCAGCAACTGCAGGAGCACTATCACAAACCCAAAATGAAACCGTCTCTCAAAGAGAATTGAGGAGGTGAAGAAGCCTGAAGCAGCTGAGCCCATTACAACTATAATTATCTATGCACTAAACAAGGAGCTCTCAGTGATGAAGCCCAAAGTACAGCATCGTGGACTGAGTGTGAATGAACGTGTAAAAATAAAAGCTTGCTGTGAAATCATCTGCTGCTAATGTATCTTGAAGTTATCTTTAGAAGGTTAGTCTAATGTCTTTGTTAGCTGCTTTAAAATAAATAAGTGCTGAGACAGTAGTCTGGGAGCCTATTTAAAAAGCAATGATCATAAATATGTGACTAATCTGGGTTATGTATAGGCTTTCACAGTTGTCAGCTTTCTGGCACAGAGCTAAAAGTCAAGCTAGTACAGCTAAAAGTCAACTCTTCCACGTCTAAGGTAAGGGAGTCTGAACTGCTACTGGCTGTAAAAGGCCTGTGGATCTGGAAGTTTTCTCCATTTAGAGGTATTGCATGCAGTGAGTCCATCCTTCCCCACACAGCTAAAGAACAACTGTTAGTTACAACACACAAGTAAAGTAGTCTGGGGTTTTTTTAAGCTGATTAAAATCCAAGAATACAATCCAAGTGATGTTTTCACTGTCGAAAGAGAAAAGGGTTACGTTTCCACTACCCCTGTAAGCTGGACAGTCCAAGGACCCTGCATGGAGGGGCCATCAGGCAGCAGGCAGCACAGCAATGCCAGGACATCAGCAGTGCCAGCAACTTCTGGAGCCTTTCTGGTAACTAAGGCACCTGGTGCAGTTTTCCTGTATGTGCCAGTGAGCATGAGAGCTTTGTCCAGCAAAAGGAACACAATCACTACCCTCCCTCCCTCCTTTTCTGCCCCAGCAGGGATGGTGGCAGGAATACTCACGATTTATCTCTCCTGAAGACACGTCTCTGAGGACTGCCTTGCCTCCGGCGAGGGGACAGCGACTTACCCCGGGATCTCTCCTTCTTCGGAGAATGGGCACTTGCGGGTTTCAGAATCTGTGAGAAATGGGGGAGGGAAGGAAGTGGCCTTCAATAAAAGCAATGATTCACTGCAAATAAAAAATTAAAATAAAGGGCCTCATACAGTAGCAGGGATAGCACACAAAAAGCCTTCAGTCCCTTGGGGCTTATTCAAACCCTGCCCAGGTTAAGAGGAACTCAAAGCTGTTATCATGTGATAGCTCTTCAGGGGCCCCCTGCAAAAATTAGTTGGTGTCACCAGTTCAGTTCCCAGCTGAATACTGTGTCATCCACAGCTTTCTTCAGAGCTAGCAACAACAAGAGATAAGAAAAATGGCCCTGAGCCTCAGCTGAAAGAAACTCAGTCAGCCAAATCACCCTCTCCAGCTTTTCTCTCAACAAAAAGAGGTGACCATCTCTCAGGCTGGCAGTTGAACTCTGACAGTGAGGCTTTTCAGTAGGTCTCCAACTCACTCCCATTCTCCAGGCCCTCCAACCTCAGAGGGCCATCAGCATTACACTCACACTCTGCACTGTTTTAAAGACCTGATCCTCCAAACTCAGCCCACTCACAATGGAAGCCCTTTGAACCAAGCAACTCAGACTCCCTCAAGGGAAAGCCACATGCAGGGCTTTCAGCCTTCAAGGGTTCAGGGCTGTGATCCTGGCCCTGAGGCACTCAGAAGGACTGGATCCAGTGTCACAGCTCAGGACACAGAGAGCTGCTCCCTCTATTAAAAGCAAGTACAAGATTCAGTAAGTCATCATCCAGCCATATGGACTTCTTCAACTCCAGCCTGCTTCACCTGTTTGCTCTCTGGAAAGTATTATATAAGTGTATGAATAGCGAAGGAGGAAAAAAACCCAAGCAATTACATCAGTAATCAAGCCCATATGCTTAAGGTGATAGCATGGTACAAGATGGCCCTCAAAACTCCTTGGCAGGGCAGGAGAGATGGCAGCAAGGTCAGGGCAAGGGGGCAGGTGCTTCAGCCAAAAAGGCACGTGGCTGCTACGTAGGAGCTGTTCTTTAGCAGGGAAGGGGACGAGAACCCAGAATAACTTGGACACGATGCCACATACCTCTCCACAAGAGCCAGACCCATACTTAGCAACACACCTGCTCTGCTCTCGCTGCTGGCAGCCAGCTGGACAGGTACCAAATCTGCTTCCACCATGACCACAAACAGCTCCTCACCCATGCCAGGCTCAGAGGCACGGTCAGGGACACCCCTCATCCCCAAGGGCAGCCAAACCCTCCGGCCCCTGGCAGCCTGCCTTGTCTCCCCGTTGTTTCCCAATGAGCTCTTCAGTCCAACCAGCCAGCTGGGAAGCACCAATCTATCAGGGAGCCACTTTACTTGCCCTGCCCACATAACCTGCTCTGTGACTTAGCTGAGGGTGGTGGACATCAGCCCCCGGTATGTCCTGCAAGGAGAGGCCATGAAGAGGACACAGATATCCCGTGGCACATCTTGCAGCTCAGGTGCAAAAAGCAGAGACCCCTACCTGCAACCAGGCTGCTCTTCCCACCAGTTCCAGTCCCAGCCATGCTGATTCTTCCCAACCTCCTTCTTCTGGAGTTGTCGAGAAAAGCAAAGTGGCTCCTTGTGATGGCCAGGGACAAGTGTGGGTTGAAGTATTTCCCAGGATGAGATCCTCCAACTAAATAGCTATAGGGGCTTGCAAATACCCCAAATCCTGGGGACACAGCACCAAGACAGATGCAAGCACACCCCGAGCCCACGTGACACTTGTGTGATCTCAGGCTGGGGTCGGTTGGCTGACACAGAGCAAGACCCATCTCTGCAGGATGGGCCAAGGCACAGCCGCCTCCTGAGCCCATCCCCCATGTGCACGGACCTACCTTCATCCTCAAATCCCTGGCAAACTTCTCCAGCTCCTTTCTGACTTCTGTGCGCATCATTTTGGACACATTGAGGACCAGCTGTTTCCACTCAATGGGCTGGAAGCTGTGCGGCTCGTGCGGGACATACAATCCGATTTTGACTTTTTTGACCGAATGCAAGTACTTTTTATAGGAATCTTCAAATTCAAAGATGAGGTCGCTCAGAGTTCGGTAAGTGAGAGGTTTGTCCATCAGATCCGATCGCCTGCTCATGCCCAGCGAGCCGTAGCGGCCGTTGCAGTAAATCCCAAGCACCACGTGATGAAAATAGTTCCCTGAGAAGTGGGTTTTAAAGCTGATGGGGAATCGTTCCACAGAGGGCTGCCCGTTTGTTAAGTAGCTGGGGTGCACTGCATCAAGGCAATAACGGTGCTGGGAGAGTACAGTACAGTAACACCTGTAAAACATCCTCAGCAGGTTTGGGGTTTTTAACTGCCAGGACAAAGGGTTTTCTTGCAAACACAAATTTGTTCTCACTGTCTCTCAGAAACAGCCAGTGCTGCCAAAGCCCATTTCACTGCTTGGAAAATAAGATGCAATGATTCAGACAGGGAAGGCCATGACTCTTAATCACACTTAGGGGGAAAGATAAAAGCCACAACACTGTTTAGGTCAGCACACCCAAAGAGAGACCACCCTCCCTAGATCTGTGGAAACTCCCCATTTGATACCAACATCAAACTCCCACGCTTCCAAAGGGAAAAGTGTTTACCTCCCTTTCTTGAGGGCTTGATACAACTTAGTTTACTGAGCCTCCTTTTCTCATGTCTTCAAATAGTACCAAGAAATTTGGATTTATTCCTCTCCAAAGTGACAGTCTACCTTTTTTGCTGTAAATTGGCCCTCAACATTGCCATTCCTCATACAGTGCTTTAGCATGTTACCCTTGTAACATATTGTTGAGAGGAACCAAAGGAAAGCTCCAAGATGGATAATTAATTAGATAAACACAGAGACATGGTCAGAAACACTGCTTTAAAAAGCAAACCCCGTCCCCGGAATCACTGACTGGCCATTTCAAGGGCACTACGTGCAGAGGCCAGGACCAAGCTCTGTAACAGTGTAGTGTGTGATCTCAGAGGGGAACTACGTGCAGGACACTCCTTGGGAGGCTGCTAGCCCGTGCCAGGGAAAGGACAGGCTGAGAATCCCTCACGCAAGCAGCTTTGCGTCAGCACCTACGTTGCACGCAGCTCCCTGCTGCTAATCCTGGGACAGCTGAAACTCACCCTGGCTCCACGTGCTGGCACCTGGCCCCTGGGGCAGCAGGTGCCCTTCCCTTCTGCAGCTGAGGTCCCCACCCACGCCTGGGGGATGACCAGAAAAGGCTGTAGCAAAACACACCAGCCTAGGGTTACTCCATCCAGAGGCACCTGCTGTAACCCTGGAGCCATCCCCTGAGGCAGGTGGTCATGGTGCTGCCACTACAAAATACACCAGGCCAAAGGCAGCACTGCCAGGACAGTGTCGGGGCATCCTGACAGATGGAGGAATGGGCTCACTTCCCACTGAAGCTGCAGGAACCTGCTCAGACCAGGATTCAGCTCTGGGGATCTCCAGCATCCACTCCTCTCCCTACCTCATGCCCAAAAAGGAGGTATTTAACAGCAGTGAAACAAGAACTACTGCAAAGCTGAGATATCCTGGGATGTTATTGTGACCAGCTTTCCTCCCCTGCCTGGACAGCACGGCTGCCTGACAGCTGCTGGGAAACTGAGAGCACAAAAAGCCTTTGTATCAAGACTGTAAAACACAGTTTGGGCTCAGTTCTGGTTCTGCCCAGCCTGACATGCCACCACCTCACCACCGGTGCAACTCCCTAGGATGTTGACTCCTGCCTGCACCCCACATTTCACCTCTTCATTCTACAGGGATGTATGAAAAGCATCCAGTGGCTCTCCTCTCCAAATCATTTTCTCAGGGGGATATTTCACCCAGTGTTTGTTGAATTTCACATATTCAAACTTTTGGCCTCTGGATAAATGCAGAAACCAACTAATAAAAGGTTCATGAACTGCCCAGAATCTGAGGTCAAGAGCAAAGAGTTACACAAACATACAAAAAAAGAAAAAAAAAAAGGCAAGAAAAACACATTGGCACAAAACTTGTAGAACAGCTACAGGGAAGCTTTTTGGTTCCATGTCAAATATGTTTAGCTGCATTCAGTGCTAGATGTCATCAGCTTTAGCAGCCTGGAGAAAATGTATTAGAGGGTAAAGGAACAGACAACACTCTGGGCTCAGCTCACAGTGCATTTCACTGTCTCTATGACCATGAGTCTGGAAGACTGCAAAGCAGAGTGCAGACCTCCCTACCACCCAGCCAAGGCCATGTGCCCCCACCTCCTGCCCCACTGCCATCAAACACAGACACACTGCAGTGACCATCAAAGCCCACCCCAGTATCATCTACACCAACACAGAACAGGAACAGCTCTACTTGCCTTAGGTGATCTCCCTGGATCACTGTTGCCTTAGGACTAGCTTCTTCAAGAAAAATACCTCCACCTCACCATCAGGAGATGATTTATAATTAAAGATTATAAATACACTGCAAGGGCAGAATGGGGCCTAACGCCATTATGTCAACTGGAAAACTCAGCACACACTTATCTCATTTAAAAGGTCACCTTGCTCTGGGCCTTAAAAGGTGCATCCTGTGTACATCAAAGTCATGTTACAATAAATTGTGTCCTACCGACAGATTCTTGCAGAAGCCCATTGTATTTATCATTCCGTGTAACTGAAAAAGCACTATCTTTTATTAACACCTATGAAGCTTTCAAACATCACCACTATTTTTCCCCCTCATTATGAAAGGGTTTTCTCTCTGCTCCCCAAGTGCCTTTCTATTAAGTCCATACAAAGCTTTGGTGGCCACCCGCCACACATACACACTTCTGCCACAAGGTCTCAGAGAAGTTGCAATTCAATCTCATTAAATACTTAGTAGGAGTAAAAGAATCTTTTGAGGGCAGAAATTACCCATCATCAAATAACCCAGCAACAACCGCTGTGGAAATTAACCTTTAGGTACAGGTTGCTTCTGCTCAGGGACTGGTTAATGAGAGTCCCCACCCGAGATGAAATACACAGCAAATGGGCTGGAAAGGCACGTCAGATCTTCCCCTCTGTCCATGCATCATTACTACAGCTTTTCCTTTCTGCTCTGCCCAAGGAGAGCTGTATTGTGGCAAACAAAAGGCAACCACACAGCAATGCTGCAGCTGTAATCACACTTCTGAGCTGGGACTCAGGATAACTGCAGGATGGAGAGTCAGGGAGTAAATTACATGCCACAATAGAGAAGCAGCGCAGAGCAGGAGAGGGCAAAAGCAGCTGCAGCAAAAGCTCAGTGGCCTCCTGATCCTGATGATGGAGCCAAGCTCTTCTCGGTGGTGCCAACCCACAGGACAAGAGGCAAGAGGCAGAAACTGATGCACAAGAAGCTCACAGGTTGAGCACAAAAGAGTTCTAGCGAATGAGTAGCATCAGCCTGGAGTCCAGTCACTAGAGGGGTTCTGCAGGGCTCCATTCTTGGCCCAAGTCTCTCCAACATCTTCATTAACAGCTTGGATAGAGGACTCAAAGGAATTAGTTTGGGGACAGCACCAAATTGGGAAGAGCTGTCAACTCCTTCAAGGGCAGAAAGACCTCAACAAATTGGAGAAATGGGCAAACACCAACCACATGAAGTTTAACGTGGGGAAGTGCTGGAATCTATACCTGGAAAGGGGCCACCCTGGTTGTGTGTACGAACTAGGGAATGAGAGGCTGGAGACCTGCCATGGAAAGGGCCCTGAGAGTCCTGGTCAAGGTAAAGTTGAGCATGAGTCAGCAGTGCCCTGGCAGCCAGGAGGGCCAACCCTGTCCTAGGGGGCATCAGGCACAGCATCACCAGCCGGGCAAGGGCTCTGCTCTGCACTGGGGCAGGCTCACCTCGAGTGCTGGAGGCAGCTTTGGACACTGCAGTATAACTAAGACATGAAGCTATTACAGACTGTCCAAAGGAGGGCCGTGAGGATAGTGAAGGGTCTGGAGGGGAAGCCTTATGAGGGGTGGCTGAACCTGGAGGAGACTACGGGGAGACAACATTGTGGTGTTCAACTTCCTCATGACCACTGACAGGACCCAAAGGCAGCAGCGAGCTGGAGGGAGCAGCAGGCTTAGGAGTGAGGAGGCAGCTTTAGTTCCATCAGCAATGCTAAAGCTGCTAGCACAGAGCAGAATGTGGAACAGGAGGAAAATAAACATCGCGCTTCCAAACCATCTGATAAGGCTTCAGTAAAGCCAGAAGAGCTGTTTTTCCAAGCAACCCAGCAAATGCTCAGAGGGCCCCCAACCACCAGCAGTAAACACCCAGAGAGGTTTCCAACTGGAATCAGAGAGCATTTCCCACAGGCTCAGGATTGCTTAATGGGAGGCAGAGTGCTACCAATCCCACATCTGAATGTTGTGTACACAGAGGGTCCAGAGTTCCCCCTGACAGCTCCAGTGCTCATGTAGGAAAGGCTCAAGCAGCTGGTTCAGCTTCCCAAAGCAGGACTGCCAGGCTGATATCCCTCATTTTGAGAAATCTACATTCCAGTGCCTGGCTGCAGTCAGAGGTGACAATCTAAGGTTAGACCATGACAATGTAAGCTGTTAAAAGCTCTCTCCCAGCTCTTCACAGCTACCAGAGGGGCTGCAGATACTCAGCAGGATCCTCCTTTCCCATATTTCAGTTAGCAAGTGGGTCAAGCTGTAGACAAGCATGCAGGAGGCAAAAAGGGGCACTACACAGACATCAATATTCTGCAATGACTGCAAGAAACTCTCCCCCTCACTGAAAACACTTGCTCCCAGCCCAGGATGTACCTGCTGGGCTGGAGGAGCTGGATGCACCCACGTCTCCAGCGGTGATAAACATCATCCACTGACTGCATCCACAGAAGGAATTGTGCAGAAGCTATTGAACAATTTCTCACTCCTGAGACACTTTTGCTCCTCTCTTCCTTGTTTAACAATATTATTGGCTGGGGGATCTAATACCCTGCACGGGTCCAAGCGTTACCTCACATGAACTGGGAGAAAGATGCTGAAGGCAAGGAGTGAGTTGTGCTCAGCCAACGTGGATGTGCTCTGCAAGATTCCCTGAGGAGGGATGCAGTGTACAGCTTCCCTCTCCCCCTTTGATATTTTGCTCTCCACGTTTTAATAAAGTGCATGCAGTGCAGATAAAATTCCCTTGGCAGTTTTTGGTTTACTATTCCCTTTCATGAGCTCAAATGAACTGGATCTTTGCTCAGGAAGAGTGGGCTGAATGCACCATTACTCAGCTGATTTACAACTGAACTGAGAAATGCCCTGGGGAAGACAGCAGGAGGAATGCTTCTGGTTAGGCACTGACAAGCAGATCATGTTAGCAGAGAGATATGAAGCCAGTTCAAACAGCTACACAGAGGAAGAGAGCGGTGCAGACTGCTGCAAAATAATACTCGACGATCTGTTTGAGCTTTCAGTCACCTCAGAGCAGCTGCTTCCTTGGTGCATGCAGACAGAGTACCTCAGTACTTTACCTCACTGCCCTATAAAAAGGCTTCAAGATCAAATGCATAGGCAATTATGCAAAACTTAATTCTGCACCAAGAGGGATTATAGAAGCATTTTATAAGAAGTCACACAGAAAAAGGCAATTGCACAAGGCAGCGAGCAGCTCAATTAAAGTGACATCTCGCTAAGCTGCTCTGCGCGAGCTGGCCTTTAAAGGGAGGCTCACACCGAGGGTCCGCTGGAGTGGGCTGTGCTTTTGCAGTATCCAAGCAACACAGCAAGGCCTGTGTGCCAGCACACAAATTACAAGCAGTACCTTATTTCCAGAGATGTGGAATGGAACCAGAGGTCAACACACGCAGGGCTGCTCAGCTCAGGCCTGTGTGAAGGTACTGGCTGGACACTCAGGAGAGGGTAAGCACATCTTCTGGAGAAACCACCTGACCTTGTAATGCTGCTGGCCTCCCTGTGTCTGCCTCCAGAGGGCAATGCTGAAGATCAAAATCTGCTGGCTGACAAAAATCAGCAAACTTCCCCACATGCCATGACCAAGATGCCTCCCAAAACCCCTCACGGTGCACAGACATCATGGCACAGGAGGTTCCACATGGGCTCCATTTTAAGACCAGCTCAACACCTTCACTAATTACTTGGATGCAAGACTCAAAGGTATACTTGGTAAGTTTGCTGATGACACAAAATTGAGAGGAGCTGCTAACTCCCCCAAGGGCAGAGAAGCCCTACAGACAGACCTCAACAAATTAGAAAGTTGGACAATCACCAACTGTATGAAGCTTGACAAGGGCAAGTGCCAGATTCTGCACCTGGGACAGGGCACGCCTGGTTGTGAGGACAGAGTGGGAAATGAGAGGCTGGAGAGCAGCATCACGGAAAGGGAATATGAGTCAGCAGTGCCCTGGCAGCCAGGAGGGCCAACCCTGTCCTGGGGGCATCAGGCACAGCATTGCCACCTGGGCAAGGGAGGCGATTGTCCTGCTCTGCTCTGCACTGGGGCAGCCTCATCTCCAGTGCTGGGGGCAGTTTGGGGTGCCACAATATAAAAAAGATATTAAGCCATTGGAGAGCATCCAAAAGAGAGCAATGAAGATGGTCCTTGAGAAACCATACAAGGAATAGCAAAGGAGAACACTTGGCTTGTTCAGCCTGGAGGAGACTAAGGGGAGACCTCATTACAGTCTACAGCTTCTTCCTGAGGGGAAGAGGAGAGGCAGACACTGATCTCTTCTCTGTGGTGAACAGTGACAGGACCCGAGGGAATAGTCTGAAGCTGTGTCAGGGGAGGTTTAGGTTGGATATCAGGAAAGGGTTTTTCACCCAGAGGGTGGTTGAGCACTGGGAACAGGCTCCCCAGGGAAGTGGTCACAGCACCAACTAACAGAGTTCAAGGAGTGTTTGGACAGCAGGGCCTGAACTTCAGTGGTTCTTGTGGGTTCCGTCCAACTCAGGATATTCTATGATTCTCGTTTTTCTTTCTGGAAGGGCTCTGAAGAAGGTTTGAGTATCTTGTTGACATCAAGCCCCTAGGATCCCAATCCCTCTAGCTGCATGCAGAGCTTGTCAGCATTCCCAGGGGAAACCCTGTAAGCCAGAGCCAACTCTCAGACTCAGACCCAAGGCCTATCCCTGGCACACACTGCTCAGCCCACATCCCCTTCCCACCCCCCAGCAGCCACCCAACTCCCAGAGGCACTACCTGCCAGGCTCTGCCGGCTCCTTCTCCCACGGGAGGGGACAGCAGCAGCCAGCAAAACACTGTAGAGACGTCCCAGGAGATTATTTGCTTCGGGGCTTATTCTGGGTTGGGATTTGTTTTAAATGAAACACGATCATTTCTGACAAGATGTGACTGGCAACTTGTTCCTGCAGCCCTGCCTTGCCCTCCTCCAGTGTTTTAGGATGGTGCAGGTTGATTTATCAATGACAGCACACGAGGGCGGAGAAGCAAAATGACTTTGTCTAAATGACTGAAGACTGAGTAGGAAGCAAGCATTATGTTAATGTGAAGCTTAAATGTTAAACTATAATACACATGTTTCTGCTCAAAGCACAGCTGTGGGTTGAGAAACAAAAGCTAACACGACTTGGCCATGTAAACATCAGCCAAATACAGAACAGAACCCACACTCCTCAGGTGTTACCAAGCTGCAACAACACCCAACAGAGAAATGCAAAGAAAACAAGTATTGTGTAGACAGGTACTTATCTGGGCACTTTGCGTCAGATCCTAACATTATGCAGATTAGCAGGGCAGGAGGCAAAGCCTGCATGGCCAAATCATAACACGTGTGAACTGGGCACCTACAAGCCCAGACAATTCAGCAATTTGGTGAGGAACACCAGGGCAGCTCCCCAAGTACTCACCTTTGGCTGTGACCCTGTCAAACACCATCCTGGAGGGACAATGTGTTTAACAGAGCTGCAGTGGAAAAAGTCACAGGCATGTGAAAGGATACATCCCCAGGATAACTGCTTCAAGGCATTTGATAGGTAAGGACTCCCTGGTCATTTCTCTTGCTGTCTCCATTAACCTAGAACAGAAACAAAACAGTTTTTAGTCCTTCCAGCTAGAGCAGTTGACAGAAATCAAAGTGTCCTCTCATAGACTGAGAGCCAGACACCTTCACTTCTAATCTCAGCAAGAGCTGGTGAACTTGATTCTCCCCTTCAGTGACTTGTCAGTGTCCTGGAGG
Source organism: Grantiella picta (assembly GCA_013397955.1). Classification (NCBI taxonomy): domain Eukaryota; kingdom Metazoa; phylum Chordata; class Aves; order Passeriformes; family Meliphagidae; genus Grantiella; species Grantiella picta. The sequence goes on from VZRM01005845.1 coordinate 2,897,282, forward strand.
ATGACTGGGGGGCGGGGGGGGAAGTGAGAGAGGGACAAAAGAAAAAAGGTGTTTGGCATCCCAGTGCCTTCCAGCTTCTGAAGGTGGATAGGAGGAATGCAGACCTCTCTGCATCTCCCAGCAACTCCATCAGCATCACTTCAGATTGTAACACAAAGCCCTGATGAACTGCACAACCTGGCAATCATGTCAAATCCCAGAGCAGGACTGAGTTTCGTTTATTTTCAAAATAACCCTGGCTCTTCCTTTGGGGAAGAGGGAAAAAAAAAAAAAGCAACCAGGGCAGAAAGCATGGTTACATAGCCCCCTGAAAGCTACAAGTGCCTCCATAATCCCATAGCTGTGGCTGCAGACCAGAACAACACAGACACTTCACACCAATGCAAGCTGAGTTCCTGTCTTGCTGCTGCTCCATACCTCCTGTGGTCAGGGAAAGTGGCAAAATCCACACAACTTCCTGCAGGAGTGCAGGAAACTATGCATGCCCAGGATTTTGCATGTTCACAAAGTTCAGTTACAGAAGTTTAGTTACAATCTAGACTCTATCTCTGGAGTACAATTATTTGACAGGGACAACACTGTGACAAGCAACAAGCAACCTCAGGTCAGCTGAGAAAGCTGTTGTGCCAGACTGACACTGCACTATTAACCTACAAGGTAACCTATCCCTTTCCACAAACAGATCCTGAAATCTCAGACAGTTTGAAAAGAAGTCACATCCAATCACAACCCCCCCCACAAAAAAAAAAAAAAGGTAGCTGAAAACTAAAGCTAAGACATATCCTTTCCCTGGGAAGAGAAAGGATATTGTAAACACATCCCTACTACAAGGAAACACAACATTAAATGACAAAAATATTTTTATTAGAGAAGATTATGAAAACATGCGTCTGAAACCATCAGAGTCTGTTTCCCCCACTTTCTGATTCACCCACCTCATGTATTTTAAACCTTGTGTTGAGTGCAAGTGACAACAGAGCTTCCACTGCTATTACAGCCTGTCACAGCCATTCCATGTCCCATTTATCCAAGTTAGAAATTATCTTTTCATTTGTAAACAACCACCCCTTACACTCTGCCTGCAGTACAGAAGACTAATTAGAGTTTGCCTGCCTCCTACACACTCACAATCAGCCACAGAACCCCACAGAACTGCTGGAAGCATAGAGCAGCCCCGGCAAGGGCACACAATGGGGCTCCTTCATCTCCCACAGAGGCTCCCCAGTGCTGGTTACAGCAGCCGCCACTGCAAAGCCCTGTCTCTGTCTCAGAAGTGTTATGTGAAGATGAGGCATGGGAGGTACCCATAAACAAGATAATCCATTGAATTTCCTATCTTTTAACTACATGGGAGTTACAAAAAAAAAAAAAGACAGTTGGTTATGAATGTGCATCATAAGGTAAAACGTCAAGCTGTAAAGCTGTTTATCTTCAAGCCATTTACAGTGTGACCTGTGCCTGGCTGACATGGTCTGAGGGGCAGGGCAGGGCCAGCATCTCCTCCTCAGGCACACACAGTAACCTGCACCTAGATCCAGGAGCTGCAGCAGGACTTGGCAGCTCAGAGACACCTCTGGAGCAGGGCAGTGATGAGGGTCTCTGCAAGGGGAGCATCGCTCAGGCAGGAGGCACCTCCAGTGGGCAGCAAAGCAGCGTCCACCTGCACCCATGGGGCAGGCTGTGTCCTCACACACATCCATCCCGGAATCCTGGGGAATCCTCTGCAAAGTTTGCTTTCTCTCTGCATTTACTGCACAGACCGCAGGGTTTGTGAGCATGACCCAGTTCAAGAGCCACTGAGAGTTTTTCTTCCACTTTTAACAAGCTTGAGTTGAAGCATGGCCTTAAACCCTGTGTTTGCATTGGAAGCAGGGCCTCTGGAGAATCCCCAAGCCATTGCTCTGCCCAAGGTAGCACAAGCCAAATCTAAATCACACCTCACAGATTATTTTTCAGTCTACTTTCAACTGGCTTCTCAAAAGCCTGGGAACCCACCAGCTAATCTATCCTGTACTTAACCTTGCATCTAAGAAGGTCCCTTAATGTTTAAACTAAATCCTTCCCTTTTTGCAAATTAAATCAGGAGCTATTTCTGCTCTCCACAGTAGGCATGGAGACCATTTATTATCTCTCCTCTTGCTACAGACATTTGTATATGCAAAAGACTGTAATCTACCCTCTCCCTCTGTAAACATGAGAAAGCAGACACCAATTTTTATTTAATTCTTCCTTCACTCCCCCTGAAAGCTTCCCCCTTAGGTTATGATTTTAGGACAATATTTGTTTCTTTCAATTTTGGAATCCCTTCAACCAACTCACTTCTCACAATCCTTTGGCTAAGCCCACAACAGTACAAACAGACCAATTTCCTTCTGAATCCATCTTTCAGTGCATATTTGTAACCAAGCCAGTGTGCTGTTGGCTTTTCCCTGTTGGCCCACACTGAATTGGGTTCTGGTGGGTTTTGTGGGGTTTTTTTGGTAGGGTTTTTTTGTGCGTCAGTTGGGAGTTTTTTTGTTAGGGGTGGGAATTTTTTGGTTGGGCTTTTTTGGTAAATTTTGTTTGGTTTCTTTTAATTTTTTAAGCTCAGCTTCTTGTTTGCAAAATTAGCCTTTTGCTCTCCACAGCTGGCTATTCTCAATGCAGCTATCGTCTGCATTTGCCCTCGCTAAATTATCTCCTGTTTGTTCCAGCCCAAGAGATCACTCTGAATATCCCAATTTCACCTTTCAAAGCCTTGTCAACCCATCCAGCCTGGACAGCAAACCATCCATCAGCAAACAATGAGCCTTACCCATACAATTCAGGAAAAACCTGAGCTGGGATAGACACTGCACAGCTCAACTGACAATCTCTGCTAGGCAAAATTGGTAATGTGCCACTTTCTATGTGCTGCTTTTCACCAACTTGGGTCTTTATGTTAAACAGTTTTATTTAGACTCAAGGTCCCTACCTTATCTGTAGAGATAAGACGTGGCCTTATCAAAAGCCACACTAAAACAAGGAGTTATTACATCCACGTCTTCTCCCTGGCTGACAAAAGCTCTTACACCCTCACACAAGGAAATTCTCAGAAACAAACCATGCCCAAGAATATTCATGTTGCCTTTCCCTTCCCTTGAACTGCAGATAAACTCAGAAAGTTCCTAGGCTTATCTTTTCCCTTATTCTTTTTAAAGGCTGCTATCTTTGCCTTCCCCAGCACCCACCCTCCCCACGCTCTCTAACACAAATATTAATGATTGGAGGCTGCTTGCCAGTTCTCTAAGGGACCTGTGGCAAATGACCTATGGCAAATGACAGAGCATTCAGCTTATTTGAAACTAACTCATTATGGGGGCTCTTTGATTTGTCCTTTCACTATTTTCTTTCACTCCTAAATTCTTACCATGCTGTCTCAGACATTAACAGTGACCAGAAAGTCTGCACAGTCAAACTTGTGAAAGGAGATTTAAAGAAGGTGGAAAATAATTAAAAAATAGCATCAAGCATTTCAAATCCCTGCCTGAGTGGGGTTTGCTTCTGGGATTTTCTTTAAATCTTGACAGCTACCTGAAAAGATTTCACATACGCGGCTATTCTTCATAGCCTTGTATCAGACAGCTGGGAACTGGCATCCAGTCCCCCTCTCCACACACTCCAATGAACATGGGGGGCAGCCTGTCTCTTACAGGAACTCCAGGGAGACTGCTAAACTCAGAGAGAAACATCTTGCAGTTCCCTCTTCGTGGCATTTACACCGCTATCTGAAGTGTGCCAGGCAGATCTCTATTCCAGAGCACAGTGAACACTTCTGCCTATAACAAATGTAGCCAACAGGAACACACTGCTTGTTCCTCCCTCAAGATCTAGTCCTTGGCAGATTGTGACATTTCATTGTTAATTGATTCAAATTTCTTTCAGTGTTTTCAGGAGCCCACCTGGACTAACTCCCTTGCTTTGTGCAGTAAGAGAGGGCCTGAAAGGAGCTGGCTTTGCCTCTTTAGGATGCTTTCTGATTAAAAAGCAGGGCCTGCAGATAACTCATGGGAACCATGAATTCCTTTTGCTCACAGATTTTTCACTCAAGCACTCAATTTTATACACATCTTTGAAAAATCTGAAAACCTTTTAGCATGCCCAAAACTGGAGGATCTCACCAGCTAGCACCCATCACACTGGAGTCCCTTCAGAGATGACCATGCTTAGGGCAGGCTCCCCATTACCTTCACTAGAAAGGCTCCTACAAGACTGAACAAATTTTTTATTAGTGAGATACTCCAGCACATTTTCACAAAATTCTCCTTCCCCAGACCCATGTACTTTGCATGAGGTCTGCAAAATCCCCCTCTCCCAAGTTTTTTAAGCCTCCTGACAGTTTCATTCATGATAATGAAGCCAAGGGAGAAGCAAAAGGAACCAACAGGAGCAAAAGGAGATAAAACAGCAGAGCAGATACTGATCATATGAATCTTCTCAAAAACAATGTTTCAACAGCAAAAGCATTTCCACCACATGCTGAACACCACACCATATCTGTAACATTCCCCCTTTGTGTGAGAGAGAAGCAGATGTTCAAATGCCTTCTGCAGTCTATTGTCTGCAAATGGTATGAGCCCATTTTTCTTCCCAGCCCCATCAGTGTTCCTTAATAACATGGTGTGTGGAAGCAGTATTATTTCCCATCTCCCCTTCCCTGTTATTTCGTTGCATCGCTGCCACGTGACAGCTCCCATCACACTCCTTTATTGCAATCGATTACACATTATATCTGCAGCCACTGAATGTCCTTCCTTCCTCATAGAGCAGCTTCTGGGCTGTAATTTCTCCAAGACAGAACCTACCCAAACATCAGTTTCTGCTTCAGTTGTAAGTCCCCCTGATCAGCTGGCACTTAACTGAAGGGAACAGTGCAATACTGCACCTCCCCAAATACTCTGTGGAGGACAAAGAGATTTGTTTCTCACTGTGCCTCACGCCTGCATCCTAGAACAGAAGCTTCCAGAGGGCTTATCACTCCTTGTAAACCCAGTAATAACAGCTTCTTGACATTGAATTCACAACTACAAATATTACTAGATAGCCAGACATAAACTTTTTTCCTAAAGCTACCACTTGATCTAAGCTCAGGAATGGCTACGTCAGTCAAAAGTACCATTTTCGATCAGACCAGTTGTACCAACAAAACTCGTAATATAGGTTTAGCCAGCATAGTCCTGCATGGGAAAAGCAAAACCAGTCCCACTGGTGTCTGAAGCATTCATATCACATGCATACACACATGGATCAGCAGAGCTGAACTTCACAGGATGCTCTTTACCTACTCAGTACAAAAAGGTACATCACGAAGCCTTTGAAGGGCACTGTCCTAGGTCAGGATACCTGTATGCTCCATTAGCAAAGCACTCCTATGGTGGATGTAGTTACACCTGTAAATTTGGATTTTGTGCTAATACAGCCAACTCAGGCGAGGTGAGACCCAGACACATTTTCAGACACAGCTTGCCTGTACAACAAGAACAGCACACAAAGTTTACAGGTTCACAGCTCTGCCACCCCGATTCACACAGCTACACCAACTGAAATCTAAGATTTCCAAAACTGCTCTCTCCAGTCTAGACAAATCCACATGGTGTCTGGCACTCTAAAAGTTAAGTGGATAATAAGAGTGACTTTTTCTTAGAGAGACTGTAAATACCAAGTTATAGCAAGACTATATCCCTTAATGAGTTCCTATAGGTAATTTATGCTCTTCTTCCTACGCTCAGCCACGCATTTTTATTTTGTCATACATCACACTGATGCTGGCAGTAAATCTCTACAACATCTAGTCCTCCCTCCATAACTGAAGAACTCATTAATATGCCCTAGCTGCTTTAGGGCACTTTCACATGAATTTATGAATATTCAATTTCCATCTAGTACTCAGCTTCTTTGTGTCCAGCCAGTGCTGTCTTGAAGAGAGGCTGCCAAAGATCTCACAATGCTTTTATTAGCTTTGAGCCCTCACATTATGAAATCAGCAATATATTTAGTGTCAATAAAGCTCTGGGAGCAACCTCATTTTTAAGAGCCAGTGGCAACTGGAGGCTTTCAGCATCTTGCCCAATCAACTTGCAAATGCAAACTTGGTGCTGCAGCAAGTGAGGCCTTTCACACCACAGAAATTGCTCAGAGCAGTGCCTGTCACCTCGGCACAAGATGCCTGTTGTTGCCATGCTGGGAGGAGATTTCTTGCAAAGTAGAACAAAACTCCCAGAAAACAACCAACTGGCAGGTGTAGATGATTTTTCAGCTTTGATGAAAACTGGCCTGCACACCAGATGAAGGAAAGGAAAGCTGGCAGGCACACCTCAACATTACAGGGCAATCAATGCATTATTCACACAGAATCACAGAATGGCTGGGAATGGAAGGGATCTCTGGAGATCATCTGTCCAACCCTCCTGCTAAGGTAGGTTCATTTAGAGCAGGTTGCATAGGTAGGTTTTGAGTATCTTCAAAGAAGGAGACTCTACAACCTCCATGGGCAGCCTGTTCCAGTGCTCTGTCACCCTTAAAGTAAAAATTGTTTTACTCATACTTAGATGGAACTTCCTGTATTCCAGTTTCTGCCCAGTGTTCCTTGTTCTGTCACCAGGCACCACTGAAAATAGTCTGGCCTCATCCTCCTGACACTTGGCCAGGTAAATTTAAAAGGATCTGAAATCTAAACCAGAAACTGTAAGTTTCATAAAGCCAACAGGAATTTTGGGTTCATAAAAATGACAGGATCTTGAGGCAGCCTTGCATGTGTTCCCCTTCTCAAAACTGGAGAAAACCAAGACCAGTCAAGTGTTTGAGCCCCTCAGCTGTACAACAGGATCTGGGCAGCAATATGTACTCCTGACAGCTCCACTCCTCCCAGCACTCGCATCTACCCAATCCAGGAGCAAAGCAGCACAGGCCTTAGGACATTACACTGTTCAAGTCCAGCACACACCATGTTCAGGCAACTGTGCCTGGAAAGCTGGCAGCCCCTGAGGGGTTGGACCATTTCCAGGGGCACCCTCCTTTAACTCCACAGAAGTCCTGCCACCCCATTCCAAGTCGTGCATGGAAATCGTAACAGCAACAAGGCAAGGAGAGGAGTCAGACACTCATCCCCAAGCAAACACTAAGGCTGACAAATAGAGGAAATGGCTCCACTTAGGAAAGGATTCAAAGCCACAGGCACATCTCCAGCTGCGAGCACTGTATCTGTTCCCTTCTAGGAAAGAGCACCATCCTCATAAGCCAGGCTTTTATCCAGCCCAGGATGATGACGACCTTTTAAGTGGTAAGTGCTGAGCATAATTCATTTTCACCCTTCACTTCCTTTGAAAAAAGTAATGGGACAAATTTAAAAATGAGTGAGCAGCTTGAAAATTGGTTTAAGCTTCTGTAAACCCATCTATCATTCAAGGCACAAGATCTGTTTTAAACTAGTTCTACCAGAGCAGTGAACATTAGATAAAGGAGGTGAGAAAGATTGCTGTCAGCAAGATGAAAACCTGAAGCACAAAGCTGGGATGGGAACTGGAATTTTAGAGTGAGGGACCATTAGATAAATGACAGAGAGCTGGGAAGAGCTAGAGACAGGCCAGTCTATGGGAGTAATTATATTCTGTTTATCAAAATTTCACCCTAAAATAAAAGCATAATGTTGTCAACACCACTTCCTGCCCCAACCTGATAATTTACTGGGTTCTGTTAAAGAGCTGTCCCAAGTATGATGCAGTTCTGACATGCAAGAGACCCCAGTTCTCTGCTGCCAGGCTCCCTGGGCACACATTCATACTTGCATTGCACAACTCATCACCAACCAGCAAAAGTCCACCACATGGAAGGAACAGCAAGAGGAGCGGCAATGGGAGAAGCATGGACACAACTTAAACAGTCCACTGTGAACCTCCAGGGAAAACGACTGTGCCCAGAATATCAAAACTCCTGCCGCATTTTGCACAGCTAATCCCTTCCTACCACCCGCAAAGGGCATTACAGCACGACCAGAATATCAGAACTTCCTCAGTTTTCAGAAAAACAGCCCAGCCCTCCCAGCCCAACACCAACAAGCAGAGTTTTCCTACTCCCGTGCATGCAGCTCTGGCCTGCAGCCAAGCAGTTCCCACACAGCTGCTGAGCAAGACCAGCCCTTCCACTTGCTGGCTCTCGATGGTCCATTTGCCACCCGGCAGCAAGCTGGGACTCTCCTCACAAAAGCAGCAACACAGACAGCTTTAGCCCTGCCAGAGGAGCTGTGGCACAGAGACAGCCCTCCCACGCCATGGTGCTGCAGTGCTTAAATGCCAGGTGATCAGGGACAAGGGCATTAGACCAATTCCAGTGATACTTACCCACTTAGAGGTCTGGTTTTTCTGATCTCGAAGAACTGTGTTCCCGTGTGATTGTATCTGTATTTTACCTGTTAAAGGAAAGTAACTCGAACAGTCAAACAACAAAATAACACTGCTCAAAAGGTGAATTTCAGTTTTGAGCTCCTGCAAAAACACAAAACAAGCAGTAAAAGCCATTGACCCTCAAATAGGAAATGCTGGCATGTGAAATAAAGCACATGTTTTCACATGTCTTTTTATCCTATCTATTAACCAGGTGCAGAGTAAAGTATTAAGGTCCATCTAAAATGACACTCAAATTTGGCATTTGAAGGTTATAAATCCTCTTTTCCTCAAGGTCCCACTCACTACTAAGCTTAAAGTTTGAACAAAAGTCTCCCACTTGGGCAAGAGAAAGCTTTCATAGCCTACCCAAACTAATCAACACAACAGATGGTTTGAAAAAATTTATTTCCTTTAGAATTCTTTTAACTCAATCAGCCACATGGCTCACATATTACCTGTAAACCAAAACCATTGCAGGTCCAGCCATTTACACTTGGCAAATATAAATCATTCTCTAAAAAATAAGATGCACTTGAAGTGAAAACAACTAGTTACCTGTAACTCAAGCTCATTAGTTAACACTATGAGGATGGGAGAAAAGTTAATCACAAATGATGTCAGCTGACAATCAACCAAATCTCAACAGCACATGCCTAGAAGCACAAGCTAACACACAGCAGCATCACCAAAAGCAGCCTCTTCCCTGTTCCTTGAGCATTGCTGTTCAAGCAGTGATGCAATAAATCAGACCAGGAAATCAATCTGTTCAGTGAAAACAAAAACAAAACAAAACAACCAACAAAGTTTTGTAAAGGAAAAAAAAAAACCAAAAACATACTGTCCTTACTTTTGCTAGGTTACGTTTCCAGTTGAATCTCTTTCCTAACCTAGTTCCCAAATTCTATTCCCATTAGAATGCTCATGCCCGTAAAACTGGCAATACCAAGGCAGATACCAGGGCAGACGCAGGTGACCCCATGGAAGCAAAGAGTTGCTTGCAAGGCATATATAGCACAGCTGCTGAATGTATAACCATGGCCTAAATAAAAACTCCAGCTCACACCAGGATGCTCTGAACTGACTTCAGAGTTCAGAGTTCCCCACAAACAAGGCTTTACTTCCCTCCTGTCTTCAAAACCTAATTCATGAGGCCCTTTCAGGGTGCTCTGAACAAAGAATACATCCTCTTTCAGCCCTCAAAGGAAGCCCAGACGCTGGTCCCCAGCCCACTTCGAAGCTTTTCTGAACACAGATCCAAGCCCTGTGCCTAAGGCCTGCTCCTGCCACATAGCAGAGTGCAGGATTTCAAAACCACTACGGGGTGAGGTGGGGAAAAACGTAATTTTTGGAGCCCTGCATGAGATGGTATCCTCTCTGGCACAATTCCAGCGAGCAGTAAGCCTCTTGTCCTGGCCAAGTGGCTGACATACAGAAGAGAAATGCCCTGTTCCCCTGCAGAGCAGGCGGGCCCCAGCCTCCCTCCCCACGGCAGCTGCTGCAGCTCCAGGCCTGGCTGCTGCCTTGATCCCAACCGCAGCTCCCCAGCAGGCCAACCGCGCCTGCTATTTTTGGATGTTCTTCCAGCTGCCACCCATATCCTTTCTTAATCCTTACCAGGACTTCACACTCATTCCTCATCCCCACAGCTTCCCCCCACACACGTACACATGCACACAAAAAGGGAGAGTTTAGGAAAAAGGGAAATGGAGAAGCACCGTCTGGGCCAGCAAACTTCTCTGAAATTATCTGTCAGCAATGGAAGCAGTCAGCAGTTGGGCATGGGGCAGTGACAGAGGGGCCAGCCAGATGTGTGGATCCCTGATGAATTCCCCAAGCGAGGTGGGACACCTGGAAGGGAGATTCCTTTGGTCAGTTCCTATGTCACAGGCAAGCCTGCCCACCTTGGGGTCAGGACAGCTGCTTGTGCCACTCACCCCAATGACAAGCACTCCCTGCAAGCTGAGCACACAGACAATCCTCAGGGAGCCCATAGGGCCTGCCAAGGCAGAGGGAGAAAGGGTTTGCCACAACACTTGCCCTCTCTTTGTTGCTTTATGACAAGATGACATTATTTCTCCAGGCATCATGATCCCATCAAAATATCCTCATAATTCAACCTCAAAATAAGCACTTCTATTCCCACCAGCATCACTTTAGTTAAATTTTTCAGTATCATTTAAAGTTAATTACATCTCCCAGAGGATTGCTATGACAAGCTCAGCGCTGCTGGTGCTATCACAAATCCCTGGAGGCATCCTTTTACCCCCAAATGATCCCAAGCCCTCGCTACCAGCTAATGTTTCAATAAAGCTCTGTTAATTCACACCAGGCACAAGTCAGCCTTCTTTCCAGAGACCACACGCTCAAGAAGGATACTGCAGCATCTTCATGTAGGTCTGTATTGCCTGGAGCCATTCTGGGATTGACATGGAGATCTTGTAGTATGGCACTGGCGGCACTGAGGGCTGGACACAAGAAAAAAGATAAAGAGGTTAGACAGCCAGCGCTCCCCGCAGAGCAGATAAGTGATTTACTCGAGCAGCGGCATGTGCTTAGTTCAACACAACACTGCAGCACAGATGGCTTAAACCCCACGTGAACTGCAACATCAGGCAAAGTCATCCTGCTGACCACAGGGGCTGCCCCAGCACCAGAGCTAGAGCTGTCCCTGCACAGAGAAGCCATGGCAGGCTGATCAGAGCTGCCAGCATCCCTCAGGCACCACCCTATGCAGGCAGGCAGTCCAGCACAGAAAGCCTATGCTTCTCATTTTCCCGCCCACAGCACAGGGCAGTTTGGATGAGCAGAGTCCCAGCACTGGCTCCACTGGCCTCCCTCCCCCAGGAAGTCATTTCAGATCTAATTTCTGGATTCCTTTACCACAAGAGAAAGATAAAAGGAGACATGGATCCCGGGCTGTATAATTTCCCATCTGCTGTGTGTCTGCAGCACGCTTGCCGGGGAGGGAGAGCATGGTACCTAGAAGACCACCTGGGACCCAAATATTTAATGACATTAAGACACTTAAAGATATAGACGGACAACATAATGGGATTTTTCCAAAATCTCATAAGACATCTGCTTGTGCCTAAGCATTTTAAGAAGGCGAGCCCTCAATCCATGTTTAATCCCCACAGCTATTTGGCTCCTGAGCCTGCAGCCATGCAGAAAAGGGGCACATCCTTGTCCCAGGTCCACTTATTTCAGGGTGAGAATGCAAAATAGGGAGTCAGCAGATATTAAAGCGGGCAGCATGGCTAAAAAGAAATTAACACAATTCTCACAAACACAGTGGAGGAAACAGTTTATTTGAATATTAATGCAGATTCGAATTCAGGAACAAGCAATTTGGGCAACTGTGACAAGGTGCAAAGAAAAGCGTCTGGAGGCCCACATCACTGTAACCATAGTTTGAAGGTCATAAAATGACATATCACTGTTCTAAATACATTTCAAGTCAGCAATTACAGGTAAGAACTGCAAGATCAGGTAATATGGGGCCATCTCTGCAACAAAGACTTTCCTCTCTGGATCCCACCTCCATTAAGACTGTGTGTTTGCTTTCAGAGAGTGAGCACTGGTAATCATAAGGCGACCAAAACCCAGCATTTACCGCAGTCAAATGGTAAATACACTTCAAAGAAGGGGGGGAAAAAAGCAAAACCAGAGATTCCCTCACTACTGGCACACAAAAGCATACTGTAAGTGGCAAGCAGATGGCAAGGCTTCCAGCTCACTCCTGCCATCCCAGTGCTACCCAGGCATGTCTGCACACATGGGCTTTCTCCTCTCACCAGTGGGAGTTATGAGCAAGACTCATTAGCGCTTCTTAATCATGATTTTCATGCCGAAGCTCTTCATTAGAGGCATTCTTTTGGTTTCACAGGTTTCTTTCTCACCCAGCCCCTTCAGTCTGGATGAATTATTCACCTGTCCCTTCCAGCACTAAGGCAGACCTGGACTCAACATACCAGAAAAGGCTCAAGGTTCAAAAGCAGCAAGGAACTGACAAAGGGAATTATGGTAGGGCTGTCACACTTTCCCAGGGATGGCCATTTCTGCTCCAGTTTACCCAATTCTTTGCTTCAAAGATACAGAAGCTCTAGGTGCACACAGACTTACACAACACACCAAGGCAATGGGAGCCCCAGCCAGCAAGGAGCCTGACTGCTTTGGAGGTGGGGATTTCATCCTTTTCCCAGCCTTCACCCAGCTGTGGGACCCAGGATAGCATCCCACACAGGGATAGCACCAGTGTGAATGGACACAGCCCTTCCTATAACCCACAGTGGCCACCCTCACCAGAGGGGACAGGTTTGGACCCCAAAGTGAGGTGCTCCCCTCCTCCGAGGTGGGTGATCACATCATCCAAGGAGGATAATCATGTCAGACTCCAGAGCACAGACTGGTAAAGAGAACCAGGGTTTTCACACTGGCTGGCACATATTCCAGTCACCTCAGCAGGCCTGCTGAACCAGGAGGCCCAAGCCTCTCCAGATCTCAGGCAAGGAGCCTGAGCCCACACAGGACAGCATTGCTATCCTCTCTCCAGTGCAGGGCAGGCAGTACACACACCATGCCCCCAGCCAGGCCAGGGGGAGCCACATGCCACTCCCACTCCTTCCAAACATTTTTCCCTCCCTGATACCTACCCCAGCGGCTGGAGGACCGATCCTGGCACCCACCCAGCACAGAGCAGAAGTCAGGGCTGCATGATACCACAAGTAAAGAAAAGCACAGTGCTGTTGTGATGGAGGCTGCAGCCCTCCAGCTCCTGGTATGCATCCACAGCAGCAAGGAGAAGGCAAGGGTTTGTAGCAGGAGGTCATGGATGGCAAGAGGAAATGCAGACACAGCACTACAGACCATGAATTTGTAAAAGGAGTGAAATTCAGAGATGAGTCAGATGAAAAGCCTTAACCTTAAATCAGTCTTTCCAAGAAAATAGCAGCCCCAGAGATAGAGGAGCTGCTGCAGTGCAAGACCACACAGCAGAGCTGGAGACTCATCCCACGGCTAGAAATGCAGTAGCCTCACACAGACATCCTGTGTGAAACTCATTTTGCCCAATTCCACCGTCTCACTTAATGACCAGAAAGTCATGTTCTATTAGCTCCCCCTGCAAGCACACTGTTACTCAGCACAGATAAAGCTGACAGGCAAGAGTCCTCAAAGCTGCTGAGACGTTTAATTTATTAACATCTCCAAGATCACAGAACAGGTAAAGGACTGCACAGCCCTTCCAAACTGTGAGCCTGCATTATTCCCAGAGCTCAAGCCAACAGTCAGAGGTGCTGATCCCACACGTTCCAAAAGTGCACCCCCTGCAGACAAGCCAGCTTTTTGTGAGGACTCTGCCTCCCGAGAGAGATGCAGCCCTGCACCTCTGCATTTGTTCCAGAAAGGGCAACCTCGCCGACACAGTAAGAAGCTACTTATCACCTTGTGTGTATGATTGCTGAGACTAATACCAAGATGATTAGAGCAATCAAGTGGAGCTTCTTGGGGAGGGGATGAAAACTCTCTCCCATCACCAGGGATTAAGAACAGATCAGATGCAGAAATGGAGCAGTTGCACATGCCACTCATCTCAGCCTGAAACAACTACCAATGCAAGCAGATTACAAATCATCTTCTCACAGGCACAAGTTTCCCTCATCACTCCCAGTCAGCAGTACCTGGTCTTTTGCAGGGTGACCCATACCCAGCAGCACAAGCCAATTAAAAAAATCTGTATCACCATTTAATGAACAAGTCTCCCCTCACATTTCCACTCTGACCCAAAAATTACCACCAAAATTTTAGTAATCCACAACCACTTCGTGGCAAAAAAACCCTGCACCCAATCTTCATTTGATCACCTGATTTTTGTTAGCCCTTAAAAGGACCAGGTGGTCCTCAAACTACCCTCTGACCCCAGAAGTCCCACACTTAGCTAACAAGAGCTACTTAGTCACAGAGAGCACAAGGTCTTCCTACCCTTGAAGAAATTAATCACTGTAACAAGGGTCTTGTTTCCAGGCAGTGCTGGAGGAGTACAACTCCTACAGCACTCTCCACTGATCATCAACATCAAATGATTTGGCCAGGCAGATTTCAAAACATTTTTTTCTTCTGTCCACCTTCAGCACATGCCACAGAGAATCAGCCGAGTGCTGTGGCACTGAGGAAGAAGCCATGGGCAAGGCTCTCTGGGACACTCCCACAGGAATACAGTGTGCTGGCCAGCACACTGGAGCCACTGGCATGTCTCTGACCAGATGCTTTGTCAGTCACCACGGGTATCACCAAGTAAAAGTTACATGCTCTGAAGCAGGAAAGTAAGGGATCAAAGTCTGGCGCGTGCATTGCTATCTCTTAACACCTAACAGGTTTGCAGACCATCTAGACTGGCATAAGCTGGTCATGCTGCTGAAACGTGAAGTTCTGCTCTGTCCCTGCCCCTTCACTTCCACCTCAAGTGCTGGTGCAAGTACAAGGTGAGCCACACCAAGGAACTGCAAACTCAGCATAACCTGATTATTCTTTAGCTGGATACGGTCCCCCATCCAAACAAAGGCTGGTTCCTGCACAAGGAGTGCAGAGGGAGAGAGACTGCCTCTTTTGCACCTGCACTGAACCAAACATTGCATAAGGGAGACGAAAGGCCTTTTCAGCCTGCATCTTATTTGACAAGCACCTTCTCAGTACAGTCCTACTCAATAAGAGCTTTCTCTGTGCACAGAATTTCCTTTCTACTCCATGTAAAGAACAGGCATACTGTTCATGTCAGCATCACTGACAGCCTGGACCATGACAACAGCAGCCCAACCATTTCACCCCAGCATGCACAAATCAACCCAGACTTTCAGCGGTCAACTCAGATTAATGCTGCTTGATGCAAGGAGTGAATCAAGCTCAAAGTCTGCCAAACAGAGAATGTTAAAGGCACTGTGATCAGTAATGCAGCACAGTGTCGAGAAGCCTTGGAACAGCAGACAACAACATTTTATTTGCTGGCTGAAGGAAAAGGACTTGGGTGAGGCAGAGCCGTCTGGGGCTTGTACTGAGGAACGTACAAAAGCATTTGGAATTTTTCCACATACTGAAAATTAAATGTCTAAGTTTTAAATCCCTTGCTACGTTTGAGGACCAAGGCTGTGTTTTAGGAAATGCCCGTGTTCCAAAAGGAAAAGAAAAATGTTCTTTAAATTGCACAAAGCGCTTCACTTAGTCCCTGAAGATTTAACTCTTGTTTTCTGCTTTTTTTTCTCCCCAAGCTAAAAGGAGTAATTTTCTTCCTACTTGTTCCCCAAGACACCAACTCCAACCCCTACGCACCCCGCAGCCCCCGTACCCCGTTCTGGGCGCTTTCGGACAGCAGATGCCCCATCCTTCTCCCCAGTGCCCCGAGAGCATCCTCCGGGCTGAGGTGTCACACGTTCCCACCCAGCCCCGGAGCCTTCCCGGCCGCTCATGCGCACAGAACGCGGCAGCGGCCGGACCGGAGCCCTCGGGCTGCGTGTCACCCGCTCCTTCTGCACGAGGGGACACACGGGGGCTTCGCCTTACCCGAGCCAGGCGGGCGGCGCTCCGGATGGCCGCCACCACGGCCCCGCCGTCGGGGTGCACCCGCTCCACGTGTCCCCACATGCGCTCCCAGGTCTGCCCGTCCATGGGGAAGCCGCT
>VZRM01005845.1:2914187-2937412 GCA_013397955.1 Grantiella picta
CCCCCCATCAGATACAAATAGTCTGAAAAATGCTGCTCCCATCCCCTGCCCTTGCACTCAGACACTGCTGCCACTCTGATCTCCCCTGCTCCCAGACATGAATAAATTTCTGCAGTGCCATGAATCAGCTTCCCGAAGGCTCTCAGGAGCCAGGAGTGTATGTTGGGTTGCTAATCACTATCCACAGGAGCCGATGTCTCTCTGAGTCCTACCAGTAATCCTCCCTGCTGTCCCCTGGCCACATGGTATGCCAGAATCTCATCAGGAGGTTTAATAGAAGGGAGGACAGAGAAAAGCTGTTCCATCAGCTAAAGCAAATCAAGGGCTTCAGCTTACATGGCTTTGCCCAGTGCCAGCCTTCAGCTCCAGAGACTTTGGTCTAGGAAGCCCCCTGAGCTGAATGTGGGGGCTCTGTGTGTAAACGGCAAAGCAGTCTGGGGGAAAGGAGAAAAGGTCAGAGTGGATTTAGAGCTGCTGTGGAGTCTTCACCCTCTCCACTATGTCATGCATTTCCCTAATTGTCAAGCAAATACTGCAGTTGGAGGGGAAATGTGCATGCACGCTGGGCAGAGGCAATACACACACACACACACACAGAGCCCCCCTCCTGGGTTTGGAAGCAAGATCCCAGGGGAAGCACAGTCTCTCCTTCTGGAGCACAGATGATGCTGAGCATCAGCAAGATGTGAGAGCACCAAGATGAGTTCCAGATGGGAGATGATGAAGCACAGAGACCCAGAGAGGCTGCAGATGGCTGCAGACAGAGGAGAGGGTTCTCAAGGAGCCATGGGAGGCTCAGGCAAGACAGTGCAAGGAAAGGAAGGCTGAGGAAGTCTGCAAGTTCACTAAAGCAGAGCCAGGGGAAAGCTTGAAAACAATTCAGACCTGGATCTTAGAAGTAATGGGACTGCACAGGTGGTAGCATCCATGTATGAGCAGCTGAGGGGCACACTGCGTGTGACAGAGCCTGGAGAGCTGGGATTACACAGCAGGATGCTGATACACAAGCTGGCAGTCATATATGTCCCAGAGCCTTGTTCACTGTTGGAACAGGCAACCATGTTGAGGCTGTCACAGCCTTGCTCAGTGCTGCTTCACTGCCCAGAGCACCCAGGATCCTTCAGATTGTGCTTTCCTTAACTCACTCACTACAGAACCACCCTGGAAGGGTGAAGATTAGTGATGTTACATGCTTTGCAGTTCAAAGCCTCCTGCATCCACCATGTCAGGGTGTGCTCCATGCAAGAGGGAAGGAGTCTCCCTGGCCAGACAGGTAAGGGGCACGGCAAGTTTGGGGCACCACAGCTCTGTTCACAGCAGCCCTTGGTGGCACGCAGACCACTTCCAATCAGGACTGAAAGAAAGAAAATTCTTACCAGTTCCTCCTTGATGCATAGGCTGAAGTGTGACAAGCTGAACTCCCAGAGGTCAGCCAGTGTGTCCAAGGCCAGCTATGGGCTGGACAGGCAGGGCAGAAGTTAGCTGAGGTCCTGAAGCTAAAGGTAACTTTGAAACAACAGCCTAATGAGACAAAAGTAGACTCTCTACAACTACCGGAAAGTCTTAATAACCCTCTTGCCAGCTACAAATTAAGAGTAAAAATAGAATAATGCTGCTTTGGATTAGCCAGAGCTCTCCCTGGTATTAGTTATGAACAGATATATTCAAGATGAGTAAAAGCAGGATGGGATATGCAGCATGCCCCCAGTATCCAATGGCTTTCGCCTCATGGGGTCACCTAATTTTGAAACTGTGACTCTCAGCAGAGCTGCCTTGCTCCCTGCTCTGTTTGCAGCTCTTCCTCTCACACCAGGTTCCTGCCCAGCCTCTGTCCCAGGGTGCCAGACCTTTTCGACTTTGAAATTCAGTCACGTTGTATGGATGTATTTTTCTAAAGCTAGCTCTGAACAACACCTCAAATCTACAGTCTAACACCTAATGCAGAGCTCATCGCTACCACAGCTGCTTTCTGGGTCAAAGGAACTAATTTGATCATAAAATCATCACGTAAGAGGGTTTTAACCTTCATTATTTCCAATTGCAGACTCATTTAAATGCAGAATTCAAAAGGCCCTGCAGTACAATTACACAACCGAGTGCAGGAAAATTAATAGCTCTTAATTTGTACCATGACAACAAGGTGGTATCAGCATTGGCACTTTTTCCAAGCAGACTTCTTCTGCCCACACCCCACAAGGAGTCCCACTAGCCCCTTTCTCAGCAAACACCCTCTTGCAAACAGCAATGAATTCAGCCCAGCCACGTAGCAAAGCCTCACTGCCCTGTTATATTGCACAGAGGAAGTTCATTCATGTATTTATTTGGGCTTCTCTGGGAAAGCACTTCCTCTATTACCCATTGTTTCCAAACAGCCCTTCTTGTGCAGGGAGCCAGCAGGAGAAGGCTTTCCTGGGCAGCAGCTCCAGCCTGGCCTGGCCTCAGAAAAGGGAGCTGCAGCCAGGCTGAGGAATGATGACTGGTGTCATTTGCTGTCTCATAGCCTGTGAGGCCATGCACTGCCCATGTTCCTGCTTTGCTGCTTTGAAAGTCGGTGGTTTTCTGCCTGCAGGTCTTTTGGCAGCACAGCTCCAGCCTTTTGTAAGACTTTTGTAAGGCCTTGTCCAGACTCTGCTGTCAACAAACCTTGTTATGTGAAAATACTTCCCACTGTGAACAGGGATGCCACTCTGGGATGCCATACTACCAGGGCCACAAGTGGGGCAACAAACCCAGAAGTGAAACAAGACCAGCAGCAGCACTGCAGAAAAAGATGGGCTGGTTGGCTGCCCTGCCTGCCCAGCCCTGACTCTGCAGCCTGGACTCCTCTGAGGCAGGTTGTGGCGATTCCCCATGTCCCAGTCCACACTCTTCTCAGTGCCACAGCCATGCCACAAAGCTGGTCCTGGTGCATTTGCTTTGATGCCTCTGCAGGCAGACAGTGGGGAGCCCAGCCAGCAAGGGCAGGAGACACATTTTGTTCCAGCCCTCCTAGGAACAGATGAAGTTTTCTTTTGTGTGAGAAGGGAGTGTTCAAACTTGTTGCCATCTAAGGCAGTGCTGGGAAGCAAAAGCTTGTTTATCTTTTCTTCTTTCCTTCCATCAGATAGATGGCAACAGGACAGATCTGGAGCTGGGCTGTTTCCCAGGTCAGCAAAAGAAGACACAAAGTGCTCTGCACTCAGTGGAGGTCCCTGTACCGGTATCAGTTACTGGTGGAGCAGGAAATGTGCCCAGTAGCTCCAGCTGGCAGCACTCAGCAAAACCCTGAAGCCTGGGTGCCTTACAAAGTGTTCCCAGCTTGGGCATACTGTTCTGCTAAAGTCAGGCCAAGTGCTCTTAATGGCCTTTTCTGCATTTAGGAGCCAGAAGAGCAGCTGCAGTCCGAAATGGTTAATCCTACAAAGGTGCTTCACCTTTGCAGAGGGAAGTAGAAAAACATAGGTCAAGAAAGTTTACCTGCTGTACGTAAATTGCATTATTGCAGTGAAAACATTGGCCCGTTTCCTGGAAAGACCATAGTGACCTCATTTAATCCTTGAAAAGGAAAATAATACTTGTGTGTTTGGGGCTTTTTCCTAAATTGAACATTATGCTGAAATGAGATTCTTTCTGGTAATGAAATGAAAGGTCAAACTGCGATAAGGATGTAACCGTGGCAATATGGAAATGGCTGTTGATACAAGTTTGCAGGAGTTTGCAAGTTAGCAAGTTTGATATGTGTAACCAATAAGAATAACTTTTTGCATTCATAAAATTTCCATGTGATCACTGGGAAAATAAATATGTAAGGCAGGCTTATAAAAAAAAAACAAACAACCAAGCTATAAACTAAATGCTTGAGGGTGTGCTTCCTTGGAGCTTTCCCCAAGGCAGCCCTTTCTGAGAATTCTTAACACACTATTTATATTACAATGGTCCAGCAGAAAAAACAGCCATCAGCAGCTTTGGCTGCACCAATGAAGAACTTCAGAAGCATGTTTTGATTTCTGCCTGAGCAAGTCCAGGACCTCCTGCAATAATTCTACTGCAAAAAAATCATTACTGCGCTTATTTTAGATGGGACTAGCTGGACTCCAGTTGTTCTCAGACTAATCCAAGAAGCAAGATTTCCTTGCTTTAAAAGAGATTTTTAAAAGCACTAAAAAAATTTAACCAAAGTGTCATGAAGAGCCTGTAAATGAGGCCTTCTCCAAAATAATTTGCAAGTGGTTTGCAAATTTGCACTTTCCACTCCCCATTGCAGGTCAACATATCCTAGTAACCTGACTGAGCTTTTGTTGACAGTGAAATAGCCTTTTCCATACTTCCTACAGTCACCTTGCTCTGGGCTACAAATGATGGCATCAGATACAGGCGAAAGGGTTGTTTCTGAGTGGTACAACATCAGCATCCCAATTAGCCTGCCTTTCTCCTTTTGTCTGGTTCCACAGTTTCAGTCTCAAATAGTGCAGCAGTTGGGAAAATAATTACATTAATACAGTTTGCTGTGAAGCTCTTACCTGACACTGTATCACATGATTTTTTCTCTGCAGCAAGCCTTGCTTACAAAAACAAGAAAACACTAATGTAATCTTCCATAAATATTGGCTTTTTTTTTTACTAATTGCTTCTTTAACCTTTAGTCTGAGGGTAAACTACCCAGCACATTCACTTTTTTTTTCAGGGGAACTGCATAATAAAACTACAAGTAGTAAAGAAAGGCAGTGGCTGAAAAAAATCTGCTACTTAGAAATGAGATTTCTTTTCAGCAATCGTCAGCACCCACAGACCTTGTCACAAGGGAGCTGCCAGTGGTGGCACCAAAGGTGAGAGTCAGGACTTCACTGCCAAGCGAGCACCTGAGTCATCCCTGCCTGCATGGAGAGAGGAATGTACCGCAATAAACCCCTCCCTGCTTAAGATTAGAAGCACAATTGTTGTTGCTGTTCAGAAACAAATTAAGCAATCTAGTTCTGCTATGAAATAACCTGTGCCCTCTAGGAATAGTATGATGCTGGTTAGGAAACACTGGCCAAATGTCTCCATATGTATTAAAGTTCCTCAAATTAATTTTCTTTCCAGGAAGAAAGAAAAGTGGACTAGAAAAGTTATTAAGTCTAGCAATAGAACATGTCACAAGCCCAAACACCAAAAGTCTTTGAATTGAGATACTGTGTGAAACCTGCAATGAATAATGTGTGATTTACTGTTCTCAATGCCATGGTGCAACAAGATGTCATCATGACACTGATGATTTAATCAAACAGTTTTTGATCTGAAGCATCATTTCAAGCATCACTTCAAGCATCCCTGGGAGGAAGTGATCTGCAGATTAAGAGTCTCCCTTTCCAGAGAATGATTGAAAAGTAATCAAAAAACTGCAGAAGTGCCTGAAGGTGACAGTAAAATCCAAATATTGTGGTCATTTCAGAAACAAAGCTCGAAAAGGAAATATAGTAATATGGAGAAAAATTGGGTTTTTTTCAGTCATCATTATTTGATTGTCACATGAATGATAGTAATTTCCAGAGGTAACTAGCCAACTCAAGCTTACAGAGCACCTTCTGATTTTGGAATCAAACCCAGGAATGCTGTGTCATCACACAAGCTACAGACTTTGAGGAGATTCTGTAATGCTCTTGGTGCATACAGATATTTCAACCCTCATGAGGTTCTCACAGTTCAAGCCTGAGCAGATGGAGTAGATCAGAGAAAAATCACACTGACCATGGGGCATTTTGTTCCCCAAAAGCTGGAGGACCTCTGTATCTCCCCTGGCAACAGTCTGGTTTGGACAACTTTGTCAAGCTTCCAAGCCTCTGATGGCTCTTCTACCCTTTTGAAGCTTTAGTGGGGCAGTGACAAGATGAGAAATCATGGTATTTCTAGGCTTTAGGCAGTAGCCTCTAAGTGAATTTCAGGCTTTTAGCATTAGGGCCCGAAGTAAACCCAGTGGCTCATTGGGAGCAGAAGATAACACAAATTCAGTCCCCCGGCGCCAGTGAATGATCCCTGGCTGAGTCATTCTCACCCCAGTGGGACAGAGCCTCTTCATCCTGCACAGGATGTACGTTCTGTCTAATGCCTGCAGGGTTGTTTAGAACCAGCTGATGAATTATTCTGAGAAAATCAAGTTACCTATTTAATGCAGAAAACACTGTGCACAGCCTTAGAAAGTGCGCTGGTACACATTAAGTTCTTTTTCTCTTGACAGCAAGCTGGATAATTGGATTTCTAAAAGAAAAACTAACCCTCCACTCATCTGCAGGCAGTTGCTCTTTTACCTTATCCAAACTAGTGATCAGTATCTGAGAAACCTTAGGACTGCCCCATTCTGAACAAAGAAATTGGAAACTTTCTCGTTCACCCTAATGCAGGCTAGTAAAACTTCTGAAGCCTTCAATACTTCCCTGAGATTTTTCCATCTGCATGGAGGTTATAGCTTTTGTAGAATCTTGTGGCTATTTCTGGAAACTCATAATACAAGGCCACAATACTAACAATGCCCCTTAGATACTATTTACTGCCTTTTTAATGATCTAAACATTGTTACAAGCTGGAAATTAGCATCCTAGAGGCTGAATTTTGATTCCTGATATGAAGCAGATATTAGTTACTCACAAATATATAATTACTTACAAATCAGTAATTATGCCTAACCACTGCCAATACTTAGCCTTTGTGACATATCTGCTGAAGTCCTTCCTACAAAGTTCAGGATATTATTGTTTTGTTTTCTGAAAGTTGTTGTTAATAAAGCTATAAATATTGATTTAGAACACATTCATATAGGGTTAGTTCATTGTGGAGCACAGACAGAAGGAAATCCAGCAGACGTCTAAGAAACCTTTCCACCCCAGGAAGCAGCTGGACTGTTAGGCACCTGGCTATTTTATTCATACACAAACCACATCACTTTCTGGAAGGGGTAGTACTTGTTAGTTTTGGATCACAGGGCCTCCTCCCAGCTACAGAAATTATTATCTGACTAATTGTAGTTGGGATGGCTTTACATCTACCATTTACCTGATGATGGTTCTGATGTTTTCTTTCAAGAAGGACTGAGAATCTGACAAAAAAAAACCCCCAAAAACCCAGAAAACTAAACCCACCAACCAACCAACCGAAACTTTAAGGCAGTAATAATTTTCTGGGATTGTTCCTTCCTAGCTGTGGGAATGTTTAAATTGTAGTGCTAAATGCGGATGTAGCTTTCATAGAGGTACCATAAGAGGAGCACAACCCTGTGGTCCTGGTTGTAAAACGAAGAACCCACCTAAAAGTTCAACCCAGTGTTGCACTAGGTGTTAATGTTGCTTTATGACAAAAGACTTGTGTTTGCTGTGCTCTGCAGCACCTGCAGCCTCCTTCTGTGAACGATCTCCTATACCAAAATAGCTGAGAGAGAATCCCAGCTTTGTGGAGAAGTGAGATAAAAAAACTAAAACAATTTCTTACTGTGACTCTACTCTTTCTGAAGCAGGTTCCTCAAATTTTCCTGGCTCACAGCTGGGCTAAATGCCTGAGGGTAGGTGACAGAACCCTTGCAGAGTATTCACAAGGGTTCTGCTGTGCTCCCACTGAAGACAACCCTGGTTTTAGCCATAACTGAATGCAACGTCTCACTTTTATCCTAAGAAGCTATCCTATCCTTTCTCCCCAGATAATCTCTGCAACCAAGTGCTTTATTAAAATCATATTTGCACTACCTTCAAGAAGTTGCCTTTGGATTGCTCTGCTTTAGGGGTTCACTTGCACTTCCTTTTCCTCACAGATCTTTTCCAAAGCAAAGGAGAAATTTGTGCTAGAGCAGTGTGCAACTCGACTACCAATGTTAGTACTTTCATTCCAGGCCCTGAGAAAATGTCTCTGGATGCCAATACTCTTGCGTAGAATAAATTTCTACACCCTGCATACATGCACTCTGCATGTACATGTCCATGCATAAGGACACAGTAAGTCATACACTTACACATTTACCCACATTAAAAGGCAGGTTCTAAGTATAAAAAATCACTTTTAGATTAGCCACTGTATCAGCAGCTGTCAAAAATTTTAACCATGGCTGTCGCTGTTCAGCCGCTAGCAGAGAGAAAAGACCCTCCAGAAGTTGTATGGATCAAAGAGATTTCTTTTTTTATTTTTCCAACTTATATAGACTTTTCAAAGGTCACTCAGATTGGTCAGTCCGAAACCTCCCCCTGAGCCTATTGGCCAGGTCTGAACTGCGCACATCTCAAGAAACCGTTTTAATAACATCCAAACTTTATCTTTGTTTATAAAAACACAAGAAAATTCTCACGGGAAAGGTCTGTGCCAGCCACATATGGCTCCAATCAATTTAGGCATTATACACTTTATTGGTAACATATAATGGTAAGGAATGATGCCATCCACATATACACGTACATAGAATATTGCAATCAGAGAATATTCATTCAAAACTTTTAATTTTCTCTTGAAATAAAGAACTGGACACTAACAAAACCAAAATATTACTGCAAAACATATTTGTTGTCTTCATGAGTAGAACAGACACATGAGCAGTAAATTACATAGGTCTCACACAGAAATAAATTTCTCTTAGGAAAATTTTTTGCTTAATTCATTCTAGTTCCTGCATTAACATCACTTCTCCCTCTTCACTTCAGACTTCAGGCTGAATGGTGGGGCTGGGAGCAATCACATATTATTGTGTACAATGACAGCTTGTGCTCCATGAAACTTTAGTAGTCTGTAACACTTGAGAAGGAGGTACATACACATATTGAGAGACAACTGTAAAGGTCACACATTCCCATTCACACAGGAAAACTAGTGAGTTCACGAAATGTTAAAGGAAAACAAATGTTTACAGCTTAACCCAATTTCCCTTGGTTGCATTTGCTCAAGAAAGTCCAAATATTTCTCAAAAAAACCATTTTTTCATCAGGCAACATGGCCTAGCACCTCTAATTACACATTCCACTGATTGTCTCTGAAACAACAGACTGCCTTGAACAAAAGAGATGGATGGCAAAGAGGCTGAAGTTAGGAAAGCCCTATTAATCTGAAATGATTCATCTGTATTCTTCCTACTTCTTCCCTTGTTCTTTCTTCCTTGTAAAACACGGGCATTTAGCAACAGAAAGAGATGTTACTAAAGACAAGACCCCATCTATAAAATACTTGTTGTGAGGGATTTATCTACGAGCAATTCCAGACTATGCCTTACAGGTCTGGTATTTTCAGACCCAACCTACAGAAACGAGAGATTTAAGGCCATGGTAGAATCCTAAATAAAAATGGGTCAATGTTCTCTGAGTCTCTTCCACTGAAATTACCAAAAGTTGGTAATGGCCTGGAAGAAACATAAAGATAGGAGTTCATTTTAAGGCTAACCTCTGAATCCTGTAGCTGAAAAGTTATCAATTGCACACCCTGCTGGGCTGTTGGGAACTTGGGGGCAGCCCCCATGTTATGTTCCCCATTGCATGAGCTCTTTTGCATCATTTAGAGCTCTCTTGAAACACTTAAAAGAAATGCAAAAGCTGATTCATGGGATTGGGATGCCTCTGCTCACTTGGTTTTCCACACCATCCGCTCCTAGGTGACATGTAATTCCATTCATGATACAATTACCTCTTTGAACAGTTAGGATTTTTAGCCCCCAGTTCTACTCTTGCTGGAGGGCTGAGCCAGGATCCCAA
The DNA here is from genome assembly GCA_013397955.1 of Grantiella picta. Classification (NCBI taxonomy): domain Eukaryota; kingdom Metazoa; phylum Chordata; class Aves; order Passeriformes; family Meliphagidae; genus Grantiella; species Grantiella picta. The sequence goes on from VZRM01005845.1 coordinate 2,923,856, forward strand.
GGCTAAGAATCAGAAACCTTATTTCCAATTCCAGATGCATGTGGAATTTCCAGGCTGAGAAGGTTGCACAGAGAACTTGTATCAACCTTCCAGTAGCTGGAAAGGGACTGCAGGGAAGTCAGAGAGGGACACTTTGTCAGGAACTGTGGTGACAGAACAAGAGGGAATGGGCACAGACTGAAAGAGAGGAAATTCAATTTAGATATTAGGAAGCAATTTTTTATTGTGAGGATGACACGATACTGAAACAGGTTGCCCAGGCAGGTTGTGGACACCTCAGTCCTGGCACTGTTCATGGCCAGGTTGGATACAGCTTTGAGCAACCTGGTCTAGTGGGAGATGTCAGGCAGGGAACTGGCAGAGACCATGGCAGGTGGGTTGGGACTAGATAATCTTTAAGGTCGCTTCCAACTTCTTAACATTCTCTGATTCTTTAATTCTATGTTTGATTGAGTGCATGTTGTCTGCTAAAACCCAAAAATTAAAAGCAAAAACCACAAAGCCTCAACTACTCCAAATCTCTGCCATGAGCTAGAACCTCAATTTCTTGTTAGACAGATGGTAAGGTTATCACATAAAACATTGATTTGCTCCTTATTTGCACTTTATTCTGCTGCTGAGACTTCCATTTAAATACTTTATCATTGCCTGAAAATAGCTCACAGGTGTCCAGCTTTCAAGATCCTTTTAGAAAGAGACTATTAAATCCAGGATGTAATTAAGCCTTCATTATTAGGAATATTTTCTTTTCAGGGACCCAGCAGGGTTTCCACCATACCAAAATCTTGTTTGGACCTTTTCAGAAGGTAGCCAAGTAATCTGGCAGAAGATAAAAAACACAAGGAGCCAGAACTAGAATATTTTTTCAATAATCAGCTGAACATAAGTAAAGAAACTGGAAACTAGTAGTGAAAAAGGAATTAAAAAGAAATTTTAAGAAAGGAAAAAAAAGACTGAATCTTTGAATTTGAACAGTGTGTACTGAACAGGTCAGCAAACATTCTGGATGCTGCCAAAGACTTTCTACTGGACATTTGAAAACAATTCCCCAAAACTGAAAAAATAATATTTTGTTAAGATTTTGCAACACCAAAAGTCAAAGCAACCACAGACTATGAACATAAATATTTTTTGAATCTGTATCTTGCTGAAAAACATATATATATATTGGCACACATTATGATCATTTTTCCAGAGGGAAGATCCACCCTCGTAAGTAACAAGGCAGAGTCTTCCACTTTTCTCACTCAGGCTTAAAAAGTGCACATCCCTTAATAGGGCAGCTTCTATCACAGCAAGTCATTAAATGACTGACATAATGAAAGCATCTCTATTTCCACTCCTATACCCTTGCCTGCTGTTTGCACATCCAAGAGTTACTTTTCCTATACTCAGCTACTTCAGCAGTGGACTCATCTAGAGCTCACCAGGCAGCAAGGCCTGTCCATTTTCTCTAGCACAGGACCTGGCAAAGAGACATGAACCCTTTTTTGGCAAGGCAAGTGTTCCAAGCGTGCTTAGTTTATTCTGATATGTCTTCCCCTGACTAAACCATTTATCATACAAAATATTTAAATTAAGATCATCACATTAGAGGCTAAGCTTAGAAAGATAAGTTTTCAGGGCCCTTTTTATACAAAAGGATTTTCTAAGTCTACAGTAAAGTAAGAAAAGCATTTAATGGTATTTATTGTACTTAAAGACCATCTTGGAGTTTGCTGTTGTTTAACCCCAGCCATCCACCATACCCCAGGCAGCCACTCGCTCATGCCCTTCCCCACCAATGGGATTGGGGAGGGATTCAGAACAGTAAAACTGATAAACTCAGGGGCTGAGATAAAGACAGTTTAATAGGGAAAGCAGAAGCCACACACACAAACAAAGCAAAACAAGGAATTAATTTACTGCTTCCCATGGGCAGGCAGGTGTTCAGCACTCCCCAGAAGAGCAGGGCCCCATCAAATGCAATAGCTTCTTGGGAAGAAAACACCATCACTCCAAACATCCCTCCCTTCCTCCTTCTGCCCTCCACTGTATACACTGAATATGATGTCATACGGTCTGGAATATCCCCTTGGTCCGTTTCGGTCACTTGTCCTGCCTGTGTCTCCTCCCAGCCTCCCATGCACTCCCAACTTCCTCGCCTTTTCTGACGTATGAAAAGCAGAAAAGACGTTGGCTCTGCATAAGCCCTTGCTCAGCAACAACAAAAACATCTCTGTATTATCAACCCTGTGTTCAGCACAAATCCAAACCACAGCCCCATTCCAGCCACTGTGAAGAAAACAAACTCCAGCCCAGCTGAAACCAGCACAGAGTTAAACAGTTCCCCATACTCAACTGTAACAATCTGTGGAAAACTTCGAAAAGGTTTCCACCTTCTGGATGGCACTGCATCGGTGGGAACTCAGACATAGCATCATTGATGGCACTGAACTTGCAGGCTCAGTTTACTGAGCTGAAAATTAAATGTTTGCAAGAAAGTCCACTAACTCAGGCCTGACCTTCCCAGCAAGAGTATTACTGTAATGCCATCAGTTCTGTGGGTGTGTAGACAGAGCACAAGGTAAAGGAGAAAATTTTCAGAAGCACTGCAGTGAGAAACAGCCCTCCTAAATAAAGATAAATGCAGTAACAAAAACTGAAGGTTAATGAAGACAGCTAATTTTGCAGCTAAGATGGAATAAAAGCAAATATTTGATCAGAGAAAGTGAAAATATCACTATTTTCTTTTCAGTCATCCTTATAGCTTTTAACAAACTGCAAAAGACATGATTTAAATTACAAAAGCACAAGAATTTCACAAGAGACAAGTGATACAATTCATAAAAAGGACAGAACACATTTTCTGATACTCCACAAATATTCAGATACGGTTTAACACACAAAATGGAATTACTTCAGCAGCACTGAATAAACTCAAGATGAGGCAGGGATCTTCTTTACAAAGTAAAGGCACCGGCTCTTTGTAAACACGGACTCCTCTCTCTTTAACTGAGAAAGCACTCAAAATATTCCATGAAGGAAACTTGTGTGGTAGTGTTCCATTGCTTATAAATACTTCACAATAGAGATAGCAAAGGCTTTTCTCCTCCTTTTTACTATATTTAATAAGAAATGTTTTTTTTCCAGTTTATCTAGTGAGGAACTTTTTCAATTTCCCCAGAAATGCTACAATAAAGCTATAGAACAGTGTTTTCTCTTATCTGCCTTCTGATACCTATGAAGAAGTTTCAAGGCAAAAGAAATGTCAGATGCCAGTATGAAACACACACGTCATCTCTTGTTTTCAGTATTGTGCTATCACTTTCCCAGAAGGAATCATTGGCTTATATTAAAATACAGATACATTTAGAATAAAAAAGGAACATCCATCCATCGTGAACATCCTCCTGCTGTGCACCTCCCTACTCTTTGATTTTCCAAATGCACCAGCAAGACTGAACAAGAAAAGGAGATTAGATACTTCTGGTCATGAAAACTGTACTTCAGGATTCCTGATTTTTTCAAGTATGCATCCTGAATGCACGTCTCCCTACTGTGGAGAGTGTTCACAGAGTTCCTTACTAATGAAATTGCAGAACTTGCCAACTGTTAAAATAAATATTCCATACAAAGGTGAATTATTTGCGTCTTGGGCAAAATGAACTGAGCATCTTCGTATCTTCCAACATAAAACTACCACCAATATCAACAAACACATTTTACTACTTGCACACACAAATCCAGTGATTACACTAATTCATATTGTTCCATATCTAACCAAACTTGTGCATTTCTAAGCCACCTCACTTCAGCTTTATAAAGCTGACTGAATCTTTAATGTAGTGCTTTCAGGTTCTACAGGACTGTCAACTGGTACCTGAAGAGGGAGATAAAAAAACAAAACAGGAATTAAGTTGTTAATTAACAGAACTATTCTCAAATTCAGTATTCTTTGATAATTATTAGGTTAGACTCCAATAGGGTATGTAGTTAATTAGCCAAATTAAGCAATTATAGAAAGCCCTATTTTCCTTTCTTCGTGTAATAAAAAAGAAATCAAACACAGAATTTAGCTTCTTAGTATAACTCTAAAGTATATATTTACTGCATAAGAATATTTTTCACATGAAGATTAACTTCACTTTTTTTTCTCCATTACATTTAACCACAGCAGAGTCTTGGTGAGCAAGGCTCTGTATTAAAGTGATATTGAACATTATTAACACAGGCAGGTCCCTATTATTTATGGCAATATAAGGGCAAGGACTCCAGCTTTTCCTACATCCTGGCCAATATAAATAAAGCTGTGTGTCAGTCTAGGCTAATTAAGAAGGTGATAATGGAAAGCAGACGAGTCATGTACATCCCCGAGAGAGCCCCAGCCTGGCTGGGAAACCACAGGATGGCACACTGAGCACACACAGCTGCACAGGTTTCAGGTTCAAGTTAGCTCAGACAGCACCAGCTTGGAAGTTTCTGAACCTCATACAGATACTAACTGTGCAGTTGGTCACAGATGATCAAAAGCTGCTGTATATGCAAAACACCTACACAAAAAGAAGCATGGCAGAGGATCTTGCAATGTCTGACTCCAAAAACCTGCCTCATATCTTGAGCCAAATGATCAAAAAATCCACAGCACTGAAAAAATTTTCCACTGAGAGCTTTATTTCTACTAGTAACTGTGGAAATTTGGAAAAGCTGCTGAAACATGGAACCTTATGATCATCAGAAAGTGCTATGCTCAACTCTTCATTTAAATTGAGAGGGTGCTCAGCAGAAGAGCAAACCCAGCTCTTTATGCAGCACAGTATAGAAACTCCAGCATGACTTCTGTTTATCAGACACTGACTTCACTTGAAGGGACTGCAGGTATTTTAAATAAAATATGTGGTCTAGAGGATGGCCTCATAACCCAATACACAAAAATGCTTCACAATTTACACTGCTACCTGATAATATGAGAAAGCAAGACTGAAGCAATAAAATTATATTATTAGCCATTTAAAATGTAAACATTCAAAAATTTTTTAAAAATCTGAGAGCAGAAGACTTTTAGTTTTTTTCCATGGGAGTTAAGGAGAAAAACAGGTATCTGAGGGCAGCATCCTATGTGGCTCTGTTGTTCAAAACCAGTATGGAAACAGTAATGAGATTTTGTCAATTACTCTTTTGCAGTTAATATTGTTATGCCAATAGAAGCCAAGCATTCAAGTTGGTAATAGAGTCATGGTAAGAGTCACCACTTACAGGCTTAACATCCAAGTTCATAATCCCTGAATTCACATTGTGTCTTCGCAAATCTGATTTTATTAAGGCTGGAAAAAAAGAAAAAGGAAAGGTGGTTCACAACTTTGCAGTGACACGCACTTCAAGGGAAATGTTTGCACAATGCAAGCACACAGAAGCTGCTTTCAGCACATTTTCAAAATACCCATATTCACTCTTTGCAATTTGAACTCACTGACAACTTGAACTTGCTCCTCCCAAAGCACACAAAGCAGGTAATGACAACAAAATCTTTTAAACCACAAGAACTTAAAGCAAAGCTTGCTTAGTTTCAGCACTTTTAGCACATTTGTAAGTCAGCATGTGTAAGTCACTGGTCCAGTTCCAATGTGCACCAGCAGTTTCTTGCATTTGGAAAACTGCAAACTGCCTAAATTTATGCATTTGTTTCCATTTCCCATCCCACTCTGAGATGGACATCTGGCTCAAATTCAAGATACATCTCAAGAAATGGGGGGTCAGATGGCTGCCCATATATTAGCAACATCATCCTAAAAAATCCACATTTTTACATTAAGGAGAAACCATTACTTGCATTTGTAGTTACCTGTTAAAATAATGCCCACAAAAATCCAAGCACAAAGAAAGATGTTTCCTGCACGAGGACTGTAGTCTGTTGTAAGCTTTCCTTGAACAAGTGTAAAGACAATTCCAAATATCTATAAACAAACAAGTAACTTCATCAGGATCACACAGAAAAGAGTCAACATTTTATCTTTAAAAGTTACAACTCATATCTTACAGAAATCAAATTTAAAAAAAATTAGGACTATAACAACACAACAGAGACTTAGCTAAGTCTAAGAAAGCTTTTCTAGACTCGAGCATAGTGGCCTTCCTGAACATCACTTCACTTGTAGAAATAAAATTATGTAACCTGTGCTGATGCATTAAGGAGACCCGAGGAAGTGCCTTCAGACTCTGGATATGTAATTTCCACAGCAAATTCAAACCCAAGTGGAAGGTAGCCAGTCATGAAGAACCTGTTGAAGAGGAGAGTAAGAGGATGACAGGTGTGGCCTTTACTTATTACTACACCTAAGAAAATCTAACATACACACATGGTATTATGAATTAGCTGGCATGCTGAACTGTCATGTTTCCATGACTTAACACAATTCAATAATTCCAAATAATGACTACTTCCTTCCTTCAATATGATCCAAGAATTTTAGCCACACATCTTTCTCTTTAGGACAAAGCTGTTAAAACATGTTTGTCCTATTTCCCATAACCACCTATATTCCACTCCAGACATAGGAAACAACCTTTTCTAAAGAGTCCACAAGCCACTCCATAATTGAAGCCAATTACTTATAAAAGAAAGACATATACAAACATCATCATCTGATCAGCCCCAATATCCATGCTGGAGGACAAAAAGAGAGCATGAGTAGGGAGTAGGCTGTACACTGGAACACCTGCTGGAAGCTGCTATGGAAGCTGAGGGGACCGATGAATGATGGGACGAGAATGGGCTTAATGCATCTGAGGTTGGTTGATTGGTTTTTAAACTGAAACTCTCAAGACATTTCTGGTTTTATCTTGACTTCTGTGTCTGAATACAGCACCATTCCCTCAGCACCTTTTGAGGCTTTTAGATCCAGTATCTATGAGCACAGCAAACAAAGCAATCAGCATGTTGCTTGGGTTATCAAAGTATAGATTAATTAAAATGCAGAGAAGCCAGTCTTCCTAGATCTGCTCAGTTTAACTGTAATCACCTACACACTGGTCAAAAGAAAGCTTCAGCTTCATTGCAGAGAGCCTTTTGAATTGGAACCAAATGAATAGACCACACAGAGACCTCTCTTAGGTCCATAAAAGTGTCAAATGAAATTTACTGAAAAGTGGGTTACTTTAGATTTTTTTCTAATATAACAGAAGGTGAAACCCTAGTAAACCCTATATGGACTGTGAGCTGTAGGCACAGGCTGAGATCATGGTGACAGAATACACAATAGAATCACCTAGTTAAAACTTTTATATATGTTTCTGAACAGAACTGCAGTAAGTCTTGCAGTGCTCTTTAATTGCTCACCCAAGTACTCCTCCAGTCACGAACACTACTATAAGGTATCCGAAGTCCAGGGTGAAAGTAAATACCAGCAACCCAATGAAAGAGAGAATGTAAACAACCAAAGTAGTTTGCCTGCAACCCAACAACAACAAAAAATTAGCACTGTTAACAGAAGGCCATAGTACTTTGCTGAAGCACGGAAGAATAACATGAACATTGCAAACTCTCTAACAACTGACATTCTAAAGCTGTAAAATTTGCCTCATGTAATTCTGACTCAAACACAGCACACAGTGAGAACATATCCTTCCTGAATTCTCAATTGACTTGCTTCACTTATCTCTCTGCTTCACTCAAGGCTAAGGACACTTACTCAGACTCTCTAAGAGTGAACAATCACAGCACATACTGCTACCTTAAGACTGTTTTAGTTCCCTACTACATTGTACCTCTTGGCCATTCTGCAGCACTGCCCATTATGCAATACATCAACACAGGAGCAGCTGAGTCCAACACTATTAGCAATAAAAGTCAGCCTACCAAGAGGCAAGTCAAACAAATCTGATTACAGTGTTCTATTTATTTTGAATCTGGAATAAAAGATATCTTCCAAATTCTTAAAGCACTTATTTATAAGCCGAAACACATGCAGAAACAAAGCCAATCTACAGCATTAACATCCATTAGGCTTGCAGAGGCACATAATGTACTAAGAGTCACAGGGGAGAACAACTCCATCACAAACAGTGGTCCAGAGCAGTGCTCGCTCCTGGGGGCACCACACCATGGAAGATGGACCCAGGAGCTCCCACCCCGGAACAGAGCTCTGCTCCATGATCATCCCCTGAATTAAAGCAAATGTTGCACTTACTAATAGGATCAGGAACAGCATAAAAAAAGTGATTATCCATCAACTGGCCATTTTACAAAACAATGCAGAATAGGCTTTGAGACTTTATGCTTTCTAGGAGATGAAGCCCACGGGGCCACCTGGCCACTGTATGTAGGCCCTACAGTGCTTTCCTGGTTAGCCTTACACTCCTGAAGAGACAGGAGTAAATGGAAAAACCCCTTGAATCTTTGCATTCTGCTCCCTCATTTCTTATTGCCCATTACCAGTAGGAGTCTCAAGCTTTTGCTGTAGCTTCAGAAACTTGTCTCCATCAAGGCCACTAAAAGATCAGGGATGAACTGCATTTCATCCACAGTTCATTTTAGCCCTTACATTGGAGTATTTTCCTAATGCAATTGCACCACTCTCCTACCCCTAGCCCCACACATGCCTACCCACACTTACTTGTATGTTTTAGTGTAATCCAGCCACAAACCACATATAATCGAACCCACCATTCCTGCCACCACCAGTGTCAAGCCAATTCTCCCAGCGTTCACTTCTTCTCCCTTTCAACAAATATTTATATGGTGCTCATTAATAACTTGCTTCCACTCAGAGTCAAGTTCAGACCTCTTGGCAGTCATAAGTGCAAACAAACATTCCTATGACTCCCATAGCTGTATGGTACAAGAAACTGTACAGAGGTATAAAAGAAACCAAATGTCTGAGCACACATAGCACCGAAGAAAAAATAAATATCGCATCTGCAAATGTACAGTGAAAAAGACGAAGACAAGATCCAAGGAACTTACCTCATAATGACTTACTATCATCTGGTTTAATAATGTGGAGACAGAATAAAATGCCCCAGTCATAATACCTGCAGTACCAAGAAAAAAGCTTCAGTCATTCCAGGTGCAGCCATGCAGATCTGCTACCCTGAAGAAATAATCTTATGATGTTTAAGACTCGCAACACAAAGTGTTGTGCCAGGTGAAATCTCTGTACTGGACCTATAAGTCATATTTTGCATCCTGACAGATTTGCTAGCACTGGCACCAGAGTAAACAAAAGCTTGACACTTCCTCCCCCACAAAAAAGAACCCTACAATTAAATCTATTTGCTTTCAGCCCACGTTTGAACTGATCCATCAGATTACAGGCAGGCAGCAGCACCACTTACCGTAACTGATCAGCAAAAGTATAAATGGAATATTTCTGAACAAGTTAAAAATGGACTTTTTATAGGAGTAATCCTCAGGAGGTTTAGTTTGCAGGACTGCTTGAGAGTGACTAGGAGGGTATTTGGGTTTTTCTTCAAACACTGAGGAAAAAGAAGAAGGAACAATTTTTGATTAATCTCTATCAAACTATGTGCTTTTTATGCCTTTTTTAAAATTGTGTTTCAGCTTGATGAATTTCAGAAGATTTACTTGTAGTTTTAACACCTCCATGAAAAAAATATTCTAGATTTTCTCATAGAAGAATTGCGTCACATCCACAAAGGATGTGTTATTTGGTCACATCTGATTGCTACCAAAATATGGTTAAAGACAGATTTCATCTGCAATGTGTTGAGACCTTTATATCAGAATTTTAAGATTAACAGAGTGAATTCACATTATATCATAATGTCCTTGTAGCAAAGAAATTAAAAGAATGAAATATTCTGAAGAGATTACCCCATGTGAACCACGACATGGAGTGACATTGTTGTTTCTTAACCCTGGCACATCAGGTAAGTAAACAGAAACCAGAAAAATTGTAACCTCAACCACTGCAAGTGGTCAGCTGCTTTAAGTGAGATGTTGTAAACACTCCCTATAGTCAGCATGTAAATTCCAGTAATTTAAACACTTACCAACTCCTGTTAAGAAGAACAGAAGTGTGGACACTATTGCTGTTCCATAAAACATGATGCCGATATTATGTGCCATAAGATCAATATCATTTGGTGTATTTGGAACCAAAACAGGGGGCAACAAAAAGCCAATTGCAGTACCAAGCTGTAAAGCAAGAAAAGAAATAAAAAATAATTTCCCTACGAAAATTAACAGAAGTGAGAAGACTTACCAGGTAAAAAGTCTTACCAGGTAGAATTCAGAACTGTTACCACAATAAGCATTAATAAAACTTTAGTATCACACTTCTGAGCCATTTGTTCTCAAGGATGTTTTACAATTGGATCTTGCATAACTCACGTTTTAAATTTTTCATTTCTCAATTAAACTACTGCACTTAGTAGTATACGTAAATACTACACTTAGTGTATATATTTACGCTACACCTAGTACTTATACAAGAATCTTTCACAGGAAAGTACCATGCATGAACATAAATTCGTATCAGTCATCCTGCAACTGAAGGGCTAGGGATGACACAAGACTCCAGCTACTCTTGTAGAAATGGTCTTCTCCATTTGATGTCACACTCCTGCCACTACAGTAACAAAGGCTGGCTGCAAGGTTTACTGCAGAACAGATAGAGCAGAGCAAAGCAAGAGAAAAGGAATATTCTTATTAAGAAACCCAAAACGAAACCAAATAATTATTGCTAAGGAAACAAAGAAAAAAGAGAATGAAGTAGTAGTGAGTTTGTATCTGGAGTAAGTTCCAATATAACAACAGATTTTGTATTAAAGAGACAAAAAACAGGGACTGAAATTTTGGGTATATATATATAAAGCATTTTAAAACATGCTTTATATGAAGGAACAAGTCCTGGACTACTTTCCAATTTCTCTCTTCTGCTCCTCAAAAACTAAATGGCATTTTAAAGTGATAGAACATTTATTTTAGGTAAAATTAAATTTAAAAAGAGCACCAAAGACTGTTAGAATACCAAGTTCAACACTCAGAAAGTACACACATTAGAGATGCGCCACTGTGCTTACAAAGCATCCTTTGTGCACACCCTGATGAGGGTTTTGCTACCTTTTCTTTCCCCCACAGGCCATCAGATTTACAACAGTATCCGGCTGTAATGCGAAGAATTAATCTCCTTTTGTCTTCACCCTTCAGTACATGAACCCTACAAACATGAACTGAGTACACAGTTACTTTTTCTTTAGGTACAGTTTTTCCTCTCCCAGTAGGAGCCAATACAGTACCCACAATATTCCAACAAAGTCGAGTGATACCATTTTCCATCACTTACATCTAGACAGGTTAAGGCCAGAAGGAAGTGTTCCGATGAGTCTGGTGTACCTCATTTAAAATGCTAAATACTTGCAGAGTTCTGGCACTCCTAACAGTACATCGCTGCATTCCCAGCGATTTGTGTTCCAGTTGCAAATGATCGGCACCTCAAGAGGTGAGATGCAATTTTTGATAACTGCTCTGTTCCTCTCCTGCCTGCAGTGCTGGCTCTGTTTGCTGTAGCTCTGAAGTTACATGCAGCATCTGATAAGCAGTCGGATAACCAACAGTCCAGTGGGTTATAGCAACCTGTTCTGTTACATAGTTCACCTTGTGCAATTATCCAGTACAGTGAGACCCAACGGGAATGCATATGCAGAAGGGAACTGCAACGGGATACGCAGACAACATTACTTCTAACTTACAAGTGCTTAATTAATCATCTCACTACTCTTTCAAACTAGCCTTTTAGAGTTTTGGGGATTTTTTTAAGGAAGCAAAACCTGAGAATAGAGAAATTCTGTTGTTCTATCGGCAGAGGACTAGCAAGCACTTACAGGCACACTGAGATCAGTCCTAGCTTCTGGAGGAGAATACACTCCAGAAATAACTACAGCTTACTTTGTTCACATTCTGATCCTGTTTCCCTTGTCCATCTTTCTTGTGCTTCCTATCCACACAATCCCCACTCTCCCGCTCCTGCTCTGTGCCACTTCAACCCCCACATCTCAGCATCACATCAGTTTCAGGCTCCAAGCTGGATACTTGACACTCTACTGCAGAACTGAAAACCCAGTAACCCCTTGCTACTGGGAGGACTTGTGCATGTCAGGAAGAGTGGAAATTTAGACGAAGAAACCTTCAACCTGATTCCAGAGTGCAGATCCAAAATTTTTGCCCAACTGCTGAAACAGCCAACAATTTCTGAAATCTTCAGTCCAAAAGGGACAGTTGACCTGTCCACTGGAAAACCTCAGTGCAAAAAAAATTGCTTTTGAAAAAACAGCGAACAGCCAGTTATCAGCCAGGAATCAGCTAGGTTACCACCCTGAGTGTAAACATATAACATTCATGTCACCGCTGTAATAATCCAAAGTGCACAAACATAAAATCATTAGATTCAGATGAGAAAAAAAAATCCCCATGACCTTAACCAAACTTTACCTATGACCTCAGCCTGCACCAGCGACACTGATTTGAATCTTAGCAATTTCTTGCCACAGGAGAAAAAAAACCAAACCTGGGACAGTGGCAGAAGGTGAGAACAGGGCTGTAGAAGGAAAAAACAAGTATCATACCTGCACTTGTGCTTTCAGATGCACTTGTTCCAGGTCTCTGAAACTGGCCAGGACCAGAGAGCTTGAGGAAATCCGTGACTCAGTTATCAGCTCCCCACAGTGATGTGAACTATCACAGCACTACACAAAACTTCATGAGTCACCAGGGTATTGACTACTGGCACCTGGCAATTAGAGGCTATATTTTAAAAAGCAGAAACTAATGTATGTTGGCGCTGGGGCTCTTCATGAAAGTTCACGTACTTCACACCCCTCCAACAGGGGGTGGATTCAGTCAAACGAATCTAAATGCCAAAATGCAAGAGGAAGTGGAGCAGGACCACTTCTGAAAAGGGTCTAGACTGATGCACTGCCGGCAGCTGATGTGAGCTGCCACACGGCCAGGCTCCTGCACAGCCAGGCTGGCCGGGCAGCGCGGGACGCAGCATCACCTTGCGCTTCGCCCCGCTTCCTCACCTGTCCACTCTCCCAAAAATACCTCCTGGAGAAAGCCTTTTACCACTTAAGCACCTTATTTTTAACTCGATACCGAACTCCAAGGAAGCCCACTTCTCCCAAGCCCCTCTCGCTCCCCTCCAGCCCTACCTGGTTGCCCAGCACAGCCACGGCGCAGGCGGTGGAGACCTCAGTGGGGCCGAACCAGACGGAGGCGATGCGGGAGGGCAGCCCCAGGATGAAGACCTGAGCGACGGCGCAGACGGCCTGGGCGGCCAGGGTGAGCGGGTAGCGCTGGGGAGCCAGGCTGCCGCACTTGAGCCAAGCGCCCAGCGCGTTGAGCCCCGAGCCCAGCAGGGCGGTGAGGCGCAGACCGCGGGCGTCCAGCAGCCAGGTGGCCGGCAGGATCAGCGGCACGTAGGCCACCATGTACACCATGGAGAGCCAGTCGATCTGCGTGAAGGAGACGCCGTAGAAGCCGGCGAAGACGTTGCTGAGGATGCTGTACTGGATCCACTGGAAGGCGTTCACCAGCGAGTAGCAGCTGAAAACGGCCAG
>VZRM01005845.1:2937935-2956971 GCA_013397955.1 Grantiella picta
CACACACACTTCAGTCTTTTCAACTGAACTTATAAAGGCTGGGTGACTTTGGCTGGCGGCATGAGAACCATATGGAGATGGCTATGATGTAAATAATGCCCATGACATTCCCAAGGAAGGGGTAACATCGCCTCCTTCCTGTAATCATTTTGGTGGCTGATGTGTCTGGCCCAGACAAGGCTGGGTGGGCACAGACTGGTGCTTTGTGGCTCGTCCCTCATTCCTCTTCCTGGGCACAGGGCAGGACACCTTGGCACATAGTCCACACAACTCCCAGCACATTCTGGGAAGATCCCTGGCCTTCCCCTGCCGTAATAAGATTTGTCTCTTTGCAGTGGTGATGTGGAGAAATGTACTGAAGTGATAAGAGACGGATGGGCAGAGACAGAGGCCCAAATTGCAGCAGAGGGTGGCCAGTATGGTGCATTACCAGGGTGTGCGCATCCACCATCCTTCATTGCCTCCACAGCCGCAGGCAAAACATTCCGTGTTTCCACTCAACCCCTGAAATTTGATTTGACACATACCCCAGAAAACTGGCCGTCTGGCTCATGTGCACAGGCGGGTAGATATCACTTCAGTAAGCAATCTTCCCTCAAATCCTGCTCAGTGTGTGTCTGCTCAGGAGCAGTGTCTGGCAGCCCCTGTCACAGTTTGTAATTCTGCTGCTGCAATGTCCCCTAATAAAAAGACAGATTGTTCTCCAAAGCACAATAGGAAAATACAGAAACATGTAAGTTTGTTAACCATGTTAATAGTATTTTACTGGTTTCTGTGGGAAATGGTTTAGAACGTGTTTGGCAAATAACACACTGTACATTGTTCATGGGTATGTCAGAGCCTAATCAGATCTGTCTGGGTGGTGGATACACTTAGCCACCAGTCTTAAATATCCTCACTAATTAGGAGCTGGCATTTTACTCAAGACCACTTGACTTATGTAAGCCCCAGTTCCTGATCTTATTTACAGTATGGATAATAATATGGACACATGCTTCGAACTCTTAGTTTGGCTGTTTGCTTTCCCTGAGCACTTAGCTGACCAATGGTAGCGATGACTGCAGGCACTGTGTAATTTTAGAGACTACAGGAAGTAGTCCTGAATTTGCAGACAAAGAGGTGTGTGCAAGGAATCTGCTCTTTAAAAATAAAGTTACCTATGTCAGATTCAGGCCCTTCTTGCCTCTATCACTCATGCAAAACCAAACAACAACAACAAAAAAAAACCCTAAAAAACCCCCGCCTGATTTATTTTTACTTTTCCTCGGTAAGATCAGATACTTGGTAAATTTCTCCCAGTTCCTCTGCCTGGCTTGTTCTAAGTACTGTAGCAATAGAGCTTTTCTTAAACAAGAGGAAGAGGTGTAGTGGGAACTGAAACAAACATTATCAAAGCAACAGAATAGCTGGCTTTCACTTTGGGAATATATGTCCATATTACACATTGTATGCTGAAAACACACCTGAGACTACGTCTGTGCCAGTACTTGCAGCAAGCAGTGGTCCTTCATGGTCTCTGGCATAGGCTGTGGTTGGCTTTGGGTTCAGGGAAAGGGCCGTGACACCTTGGTTAGGTGGAACAGATGTAGTGTTAGTGTCCTAAATGGCTCTTGTACTTTTGGAAGAAAGTGTGAACATCGATCTACTCCTGATTTCATTAACCATTTTTCCCCTTCGAACTTTGGATGATCTCAAAGGCCATCCAAAGATAACATTTACTCCTTAAAAACAGAGGAGAATAGGCTTTGTTCTCCCATTCTTCCTTTCCCTACATTTGCACCCTTGGCTGCATACAGTAGGCGGAGCTGCTGCCAGCTAATACCCTCGGGGAAAGGTTCGAGTTCATCCTGTGCTAAGAGTGGCTGGCACATCTTGGGTTACACTGCTGCTGTGCCCACAGAGCATCATCTCTCTCCCGTACTCACCCGAGGGCTCCACACACACAGTGTCATGTGCTTCCTGCACGGAAGTGGTAACTAGACACCAGGAACTGTAGAAAAAAAGGAGGGGAAGCCCGGCAGTGGGAAGAAGACCCGGGTGAAAGTCTGCTCCTGTAAGGAGAGGAAGCTTTCTCTAGAAATAAGCAAGTTTATTCACGACAGATCAATACAGAGGTAAATCCACCTTTGCTACAGCTGCACTGGTGCTGGATTTTGATGAGATACAACCAATGCATTTGCATCCTGGGGACATTAGTGTCCAGAAGTACCTTCCTAAAAAAGAAAGGGAAAGGCAAACCAAATTGACAGCATGAAGGCAACGCTTTGATATTTATCTCGTGCTGTATTTCATGGGCTTCATGAGCATTACTTCTGATTTATAGCCATTTGTGCAAAAAGCAGGGCCAAGGACAAAGTTGTCCAACAAGAGAAAATTACCCCAGGAGAAACATTCATTGCAGGAATTCACTTAAAATGTGAGTCCCTGGATTTCTACATTTTGTGGACAACTTATAAAAATAAAACCAGAACACTGGTATCAAGGTTTACAGCGTAGTTTAGCTTAAGGCTGGTGATATCCCTTTTATATTTACCCTCTAATTGAAAATTTAGGCTCTCCTGAATACTCCTGTTACTGACACAGCAAGAAACTTCTTATTTATACCCAAGCATTAACAAAGTTGTTTTCCTGAATGCTTTGAAAAGGCCAAAATACCTCTTATGGATCAGTCAGTCACTGGGAAGTAGATGATACTGATTTACTCCACAAAAATTATTTTCTTTTATCCAAATTCCAGAAGCCAGGCAGGGGCCTAACACTTAAATTTTCAGGCTGTAGAAGGTTCAAAAGCAATTAGAAATGCAGTATCCTTACTTGCAGTGGTGTTACTCTTCCTTCTGTAGCATATGTTCCATTGAAAGGACAGTGTATTTGCACAACTATTTCGAAACTTAAAATTACCTTGCAGGTACTGCATCTTTGTACCAAAAGTGGCTCAGAAGGAGCCTTTTTGTTTCCAGTCCAGGCCATTTCACAAAATACAGGAAACTGTATTGAGTGCTGCTTTCAGGGGGTTATTAGTGTTTGGACATCCCTAGCTGGATTATCTCAGTGATATAAATTTCTAGTTATATCCCTCTTCCAAATCTCAAAATAGTATAAAAAACATAAAAACCCCAGAAGTCCATCTTTGGAAAATGTGAGGCCAAGGTCAGGAGTCTGAAGTGGAGAAAGTAGAATCTTGCCAAAATTCCAGCAATTCTAAAACAACCCTAGAATTTTTAGATACATCAGACACACAGTTAAGACTTCCGGATCTTCTGGTTTTAATGTTTCAAACCATGTATGTCAGTGTGTAAAGAAAAAAAAAATAAACGTTATTTACTTTATTTTATAATGTGTTTAACTCTTGGTTATGATTTTCAGTGCAAAAGTTGATCTCTCCATGCAAAGAAAACCTATATGACAGGAGTGCACCAGGTCTTTGTCTCCCAGACAAGTTGTTTAAAAAAGAAAACCACAGCAGCTTAAGAAAGGGATTTCAGAACAAAAGATCTGAAGTTCCAGCTGAGCTAGAAGTGAACTATTTTAGCTGGATATTAAACAAACCTCAATAAACTGGACTTGAAAGAAAGTGGTTGGAGAGTCACATGCCTAAATATCTTGATGGAGAGCTCTGAGAGAATACAGGGGAAAATGTAAACATCCTCTTCCTCCTGTGCAGTCCTCATTCCAGCTACATTTGCTTAGTCTCCCCACAAGATAAAGCCAGAACCCCAACTGAAGAAAAAGCATTTGCAACGCAAGGCACTTGCCTGAACTTTGTGTGTTGCTCCAGGGGTTTGCCTAGTCACCCCAAATTGGGAATATGACTGCCCACAGTAGGCATGTTTGCCAATGACCTGG
This sequence comes from Grantiella picta, assembly GCA_013397955.1. Classification (NCBI taxonomy): domain Eukaryota; kingdom Metazoa; phylum Chordata; class Aves; order Passeriformes; family Meliphagidae; genus Grantiella; species Grantiella picta. The sequence continues at coordinate 2,941,782 of VZRM01005845.1, forward strand.
GTTCAATTTTTTTACATACTGACAGGATTATATAAGTGCAATTAAATATCAGAGAAAAGTTCTGAATTTTAAAATATGGGTAATGAACCTCTCTACTGTAAACAACAGAAATTTGTGTATCTGGGTGTCTCAATCCATACAAAAAAATGCAGAAATGTACATCTGGTATTTTTGCTTGGCTGCCATCTGCTTTTCTTTTTGTACCTAGCTGTCAATTTCATATATGTAATGGAATTTTACCCCTAAGTTTCCTACCAAAGCAAGCAGGGGAAAAATTACAGACACAAATTTCGTATACAAAAAAATAATCATGCCAACAATTATGGTAGGCAAAATTTATTGGGCTCTTATTCTCCAAGATTAACAGGCTCTTTATATATTACAAAAAATGTAACTTCCATCTGAATCCTTTATACACAGTAAGAAAAGTGTATATGAAAAAAAAATAAAATGCATGATCTGTAGAAGGGTTGTCTTAGATGAACATTCTCATTTTTGATCAGCACTCATTCACTGGAAGCTTATTAAATTTGGGGAAAGGCTTGGAGCCATTTTCACTGTTACATCACAGATTCCTTCCACTGATACACCAGCACAGCTATGTGCTGTCAGGCAATCCTGATTTCTTGGGTTCATTTCTTTACTAAAAGATAACAACAAAGTTCTTCAGTGAAACGAAAAGTGCCATCAGCCTGGACCATCAGAGAGCTGTGGAACAGGAGGGATTGGAGAAGCTGTGCAGATGCAAGCAGATCCATCTGTGTGCATTCCCCCACAACCCAAGGAAATGCTGGGCTGCAGTTCATCCCATCCCAAATAGCACACCTGGGAGATATTGCAGGATTCCACTAACACATTCCAGTTGGCAAGTCAGCTTACAAGAACTTGGTGATGTGAGAATTTTCTCTGCTGGCTGTAGCAGGACCACGAGTGATTAAGTCAGAGGTAGCCTTCTGTGGATGCAGAATGGCCCCTGAGACCTCCTGCTCCCTGCCCATCTGCATAGGAATGGTGAAGCAATCAGCTGGTGAAACCACTCTTTAGAGCAAGGACAATAAAATCTCCACTTCTAGGACGTCTCAGAGTTACAACAAAAAGCACTATGCTCTTGAAAAAACCACAGGGTAACTCTCTTTCACTGCCTGATTAATTACACATCACCTGCCTGGTCCGTGCACACAGATCCTTTGAAAATTAAATGGAAGGTACATGTGATTTTGGATCCACTACGAGCCTGGTATGAACATGTGTTTTAGAGACAGATTGCTCACCCAAGCTTGAAAATGTGGCTACTTTTACTATTGAGGAAAACCAAATACTTAGTAACAGCTTGAAGTTCCCAATTTCTCTCTGAAGAGGTTATCAGCAGGAAGAGAGCCTTTAAAGGTCTACATGCATTCAATGGGGAAGATGTTGGCTGACCTCTGCTTAACTAAAAATCGACAGGAATTTTTTTGTTTAGACTGAATAACAATAAAAGATGCCTGCCCAGGACCCTGGCTTCGAGAGTACATTATGGAGAATGCATTGCCATTCCAGCAGCATTAATCATTTTAACAGGAAGTCAGATAGACAGACACCAGGGACTCTCCTTGTTGGAGCTTTTGCGTTGGGAAAACACTTCAAGTGTTCTCCAAAGACCCTTTTGAAGAGTTGTCTTTTGTGTCATAGCTACAAGATACAAACTATTTCAGATCAGCTGCAAACCCAGAATCTCACAGAAAATTCCCTTCCTTTTATTGTCAGGAGACACAAACTTAGTGCCCCTATCAACCTCCGGACAGCTCCTCTGCCAGGACAACCCCAGAGCATGTAGAGCTCTTTACATAGGAGTGACAACATCTGCTTCATCCAGATGTTTGGTGAGCAGGGGAGAGCCTGGCCTTCTGCTCCCACCTCCAGCCTGCACACTGAGCAACTCAGCACCACCTGCAGCTCCTGATGGCACCACAGGGAATAGAGGGCACTTCCAGCACTCACCCAGAGCCTGACATCCCTGAGGTGTCCGCAAATACATTCCTTAGTGTGTTTTACTAGAGCAGCAGACATATGATATCAGCCCAACAGCTGTTAGGAATTGTTCCTCTATCGTGTGAGTACCCTGTGGCTCTTGAATATAGGATGACAGAATTTATTTTGGAAAAGACCTTTAAGATCATAAAGTTCAACTGTTAGCACTGCCAAGTCCACTACTAAACCATATCCCTTAGTGCCACATCTTCATGTCTTTTAAATACCTCCAGCAATGGTGACTCCACCACTTCTCCTTTTAGTGAAGTTTTTCCTGATATCCCATCTAAACCTCCCCTGGTGCAGCTTGAGGCCATTTATTCTCATCTGCACCAGTGCAGCCAGGAAATAAACATGATAGAATGGCCCATGCGAAGCAATCTCACTTCAGCAATCCATACAGCAACATGCAAAATATGTCCCAGCCCTGCCAGAATGGAATTCAGACTGTTTAAGCCTTTGGAGATAATCCTATATTTCCAACGAACTGCGAACACAGGGTGAACAGAGTGTTTGTGTCCCTTAAGACCTCAGACAGTACCAATGGTTCATAGCTTTTAGAAACCTTAGGAGGGGAATGAAATGGAAATAACTTGGGCCCTGGGAATAACGCTGCTTTGAGTGCTAAATCCTGTCTGCTGGCTGTACAACAACCTCGGGAGCTATGCTCAGGACAAAGGTGATATTGGATGCCAGAAGGCAGACTGACAAAGCTGCTGAAACACACAGGGCAGTTTCACATGCTGGTGAAAGACCGTCACAGCCATGACCTGGCTGGCAGCTTCAGAGTACCGTGCTCAGAAACATCCCTGCATCCCTTCTCCCAGCCTAGGTGAAGAGATAGGGAGAGCTCAGTATTGCCTCCTTTTACCTAGGCAGGTTTGGCAGTCTTGGTGACTCTCCTGTCATCTCAGCCACTGCCAGGATAAATGTCAGTGCTGGAAGCAAAAGGCCTTGTTCTCCTTCCTCAGACCAGAGGGAAGTGACAGCCACCAGAGCCTGGGGCAAGACCAGAGCTGGGTGATGCTGGGATGGATGGTGGTGAAAGGGGAGTTCCCACTGCTCCCTGACAAGGGGCTGGCTTGGGAGAGGTGGCATTTTTTGAGGAACTGAAGGTACTTACATGTTTGGGAAATTTTCTTTTATTCACAAACACCAAATCATTTCACTGAGAATGTCATACTGAGCTTTCTCTTAAGAGGTGTGGAAATGTTCGGTTTTTTCTGGGGAATACTGAAGAATAAATGTGCCTCTAGTTTCAAAATGGGCAGTGTTGTTTCAAAACAACAGCCTATAGAAGACTTAGCTTCGAACTGCTCTGTGACTTCTCTTTCTCATGTTTTTCTTCCAAAATAAAAAAAAAAACCAACCAGCGTCTCATTATCACTCCAAAGGAAAACATGGGCATTGATATGTTTCTTGGCGGCCCCAGCCAATTCCTCCTCCCTGCTAGTATCACTTTTCCTTCTACATTGATGGAGATACCAGGAAATGATAGTTGGAAGAGAGGGCAAAAGGCCAAGGCTCATGCAATCCAATTTTAACCCTGCTGAAATTACTTCCAGGAACTCTGCAAGGACTGACCTGATCAAGGCTTGTAATGGCAAGGGCAAAGAAAAATAACAGCCAGAGGAAAAGAATAATAATAACCAGCTTTTACCTTTTTCAGGAAGACAGACTGTGTCCCAGCAAAGTTATGAAGCATTATGTCCTGAACACCTGTGATGTACATATGGAAGCTAGGGAGCTGGGATCAGGCTGCAGAATTGAGCAACCTGTGTATCAAATTTTCCTACAGCAGGATGAGAAGGCTCCAAGATTTTAAGCAGTACTACAGCCACTGAAAAAGGCAGAGTTTGGATTTGTTAACCCTGCCCTCCTTATGGTGAAATGGCTGCTGAGATTCCCTCAGCCCACTGCTAGGTAGGCAAGGACCACCAAATTATCTTACCGGTCACCAAAGGACTGGTAATGGGCACATTTTTCAGTTACCACCTTCCTGGTGCACAATGGGACTTGCAAATACAGGGAAAGTCTTTGCTGCAATTGCTCAGCTGCCTCTCTTCCAGGTCCATGGCAATTTTTCTGTTCTACGGTCTTCTGTCGTTTTATTTTAAGCTATTGTTTTTTAATGAGTGGAAAGGATATATTTTTCCCCGTTAGATGAGTAAAATTTGGAATATACATATCTGCTTAGAATAGTCCACAGGGAGAAAAAATACCTAATGAAATCATACTTTCTAATAATTTTAAAAAATCCCACTGTACTGGTTAATGCTATGGCAGTTTCTCCACTACCTTCAGCATTCCTCCCCCAGAGTTACAGTACTTTCTTTGGTCTCTGTTTCACTAAGTTTCCATCTGCCACACTTGTTCAGATGTACTTGGAGATTCCTTATGTTACTAGGGCTGTACTAACGAGCATCCCTGAGCTGCTGAGATGAAGAACCTTGAAAAGAAGTTTTCTCTCCTTTGGGAGAATCTTGAGGAAAAGGCTAGGAAGTCTCCCACATCCTCATCAGAAGCACAGCTGGAAAGGAACAGTTTTCTGGTTTGCTTTTGACAAAGACGCCATGCTCCTAGAGGTCAGTATTCACAAGTATGATTAACTTTTCATCTTAAACCATTGAACACTTAGATTAACTCAAACTTCAAAACAATCACAGATGTTCTTTAGGGAATGCCTGTGGAGCTGTGATGCAGGAAACAGGTGTTGAGCCCAGTTAAAGTCCTATGTATGAAGGAGACACTGAAATTTTCTGACTCATACAGGCAAGTCCAGTTGTTTTGCTGTGCCAGCTGCTGCACGAGGGCTCTCTGCTGCTCCTCACATTGCTGAGGCATGGACGCAATCCATGGAGTGAAGCCCAGCCCAATCCACACAAAAAGTCATCTAAGACTTCATGAAATGTGATGAACTTCAAACTGTGGGGATCTAATGCCTTCTCTAGCTTAATTTCCTCAGGAGAGTGGCAGAAGCTCTTATCAATGAATAAACAGAGCAGAAGACAGCACCCTTCAAAAGACAACAAACCTGGAAATATAGTAACATATGAGTATTAAAAATCAAGAAAATGTGATAACAGCTACAAAAACATTCCTGGCAAAGATTAAAGTAGCTTCACTAGCTTCCCTACAATGTCTTCACTGCAGGAAACCAGCATTTCAGACATCTGTCAATATGTTCCACCTGTGGGATTTTGCAATTTTCATTTTAATCCTGCATGGATGTTTAGCCAGGAAAAGAAAGTTTTGGGGTTTAATCTCAACTCATTTCATATCTATCCATGCAAAGGAATGTAAGCACTTGGAGGTTACAATGAGTTACATGCAGCTTCAAACAGTTTCCACACAGCCAAATTAAGCACACTCTGGTTCTACAGAAATCAGAGCAGATTACCTCGTCAATGGCTCATCTTTGTTCTTCTTGAAGAGCAGGACAGATTGCATGGCCTGTAATAAACTAGCTGAGCCATGGCAAACAAAGCCACAATACAAAACTGTATTGTTGTGCAACTTGAAAAGCAGACCATGAAAACTTAGTCCAGGACAGAGGGTGCTGGTCTCCTGTGCTACTGACAGCTTCTGAATAACCTAATTGCTCAGCCCTTTGAGAACAAAATTAAAAGAGGCACTCAAAATGGGTTGGAGGGATGTTAATCCAGGTAGCTCTGCTAGCAAGCAGAGGAAGAAAGGCCCCGTTGTTCATGATTTGGCTGAACCGAGTCTCATCTTCTAAGAGATGGGAAACCTCTGAGAAACCTTTTAATAGGTCACTGACAGCCTGGTCCTGAGTGGTGTCCTTTCCAGAGGAAAGGCGGTTGTCAGTGCCAGGGAACAGGTCTTGTTGAACCAACCTTCCAGACCTGTCCCACGAATCACTGCCTTTTCAGCCAAGCCCTTCATCGCTTTGGGCTGTTGTGCTGGTTTTAGCTGGGGTAGAGTTAACTTTCCTCACTGTGGCTGGTACAGGGCTGTGTTTTGGATTGGCTTTCTGCACATGACTGTAAATAATAAAATACGTCAACTCTGTGTGTGGATTGGCCTCTTGCACATGAGGTGAAAGAAAGTGAAAGAACCTACTTTGGGACAACAGCAGCCTCCATGGTGTTCGAGCTGGTCGAGAAATGCTATCTTTGAATAAGTGTCACACACGTGGATTGTCAGTGGATGTGCTGCGCTCACCAGGAGCACAGGAGGGACTATTCTAGACAGTGCTGACATCTGCTTGTGCACATTATACACCACATGAGCCCTCTGCATGTACACTCACAATCGCTTCCACTCAGCACGGAGGTCCTGTGGAGTACAGAGCTGAGTTTACCACCCTGATTTTTCCAGGCAGGCATAATGATCCCTAGAGGAAAGGGAAGTTATTAGTGATGTTGTGATTGGAACGCCTCACATGGTGCTCCATTTAACTTGTTCCCACAGCACTCCATTTGTTTGCTTCCTCACCCTTTGTTGTGTGTCCAGAAATTATCTGAGCACAAAAATGCTCTCCCTATATGTTTATAACAATAAGCCACTGCCAATCTGCACTTCAAAGCTGCCCTTTCCAGGCAGTGCACTTCAGAAAGACAGACCTTCTTGCTAGATAACCCCAGGTCCATTTCTCATGTTAACCAGTGGTCATATACTGGGCAGACCTAGGAGGCTCCAGCAACAGGTCCAATTCCACCCAGGAGAGGCAGCATCCAATGTACACACATTTCCATGGAATTCACTTAAAATGGTCATGCTGTCCCTTAGTCCACATCCACAGCTCTGAGTTTTTGATAAGGGTCAACAAAATTTGGCAGAGGCAGAGACCTCTTGGAGATACAAAGTCCCTAGAAGGTTTGTGGGAGTTTGTGGGCATGTAGATGACACTGTCTCCATTCCCTTTCAAGGCCACCAAGAGGAGTCACACCCCCAGCTGCTGAGTCTGATGCCAGCAGCTATCCAAATATGATCTACCCAGACTAATCTTGCCTAAATGACAATCCAACAAGCTTGGGAAGCACCGTGGAAGAGAAATGGGGAATTACAGGGAGGTCACAGGGACACAGAAGAAAGCTGAAGTACTGAAGTACAGAGCCCAGAAGGTACATGAAGGAGCTGGTGGTACCATGACAGGGATCAGGGAGACACACAGGGAGCTGGAAATGCAGCTCTGGGAGTGCTGGGCTGTAATAGGAGCATCACAGAACATGGGTAGGAGATTAGGATTGCTGTGGTGAGATCATAAATCCCTGGGACAAAAAAAGCATCATGGGTTGTGCTGCTTGTGAAACAACTTCTGTCAGTGTGGGATCATGTCCTTTATCTAAGGTGCAATTGGGCACCAGCAAAAAACCAAGCAGCTGTTTGCACTCTTTGGTGACAAAGCACAACAGCCCTGGCACAGCCCAGAGAGAAGATGCAAAGTCCTTATGGGAATACTAAACAAGTCAAACCCAGTGTCCACACTGTCACAGAAACACAAAATACATGTGGGTACCTCACATGGGCTGAGGCACTGTACTGCCTATCTGCTCTGCTCCGAACGGGATGAACCCCACAACACACAGTGATGGAGCCAGGATACCTTTGGGGGGCTGAGGAGGCAGGGACATGTCAGCTGCTATTCCCTGGCACCAGGGAGGCCCAGGTGCAGGAAGTGCAAGCAGCCATGAGGACCTTGCAGCAGATGGAGGGGACAGTGGCCACGGGGAGGGCTCTGCTGCCCCTGAGCAGGGTGGGGAGCACAAACAGCTCTCCTGCACTGCAGGCAGGCTCTAGCAGCCAGTCCAGGCACAGTCTGTGTGCTCACCCAGCTCGCCTGCCCTCCAGGTGACACTCCTGGGGCAGTGGGGGCTCAATCACACTGCCAATACTGTCCCTTTTCCATGTCTTGCCCCCTGCATTTCCAAAATGGGGATGTGGCCCTGCTTCCCTACATCAGTGCTGCTTCATGGTCATTCAGGCAGCTCTACTTGTGCTTGTACTGTGCAGCTGAAGGTTTGCTCAGCCACAACACAGCCAGTGCTCTGCTGTGGCAGGCTGGGCTCATCTAGAGGGATGGGTATCAGCTCGTGCCCTAGGCATGGGTTCATCATGGGTTCACCATGATCCTCACTATGGTTTCTCATTGTTTTGTCATTCACGGTAGCTCAAAAGGGCATAAAAACTCACCAGCCCCTGGAGGAGGCACTTGGCACTCACTGTGTGGTTGGGCTGCCACACAGTGCACTCGGGGTTATGGCCGTGCCCCAGGAGATTCACACTGATAGAAAAGCCAAACCCAGCAGGGAAAATGAACAGAGGGATAACCACCTGCTGAAGAGGAAAATGTTGAGACAACTGGGTGCTATGGCAATTCATATCCTTTCTTTGATCTCAGTGGTACTTTGTACTGCATATAGAAAGCAAAGAGGAGAACAATAAAGCTTTATGCTAAGCCAGTGACTTTCTCAAATTCACTTCCCTGCTCCGTAATGGGAACAGAGGATTGAACCCCAGCCTGCATTAATAAAAAAACAAACAAAAGCAGAACTTCATAAGTGATGAAAGTTGCATTTTCAGGCAGTTATTTATTTGCTTTTGCCTCTGAAGAGCCTATCTATGCATTGCATTGGAGTCTGTTGGAAGCACCTCCAGTAAAAGTCTTTAGTCAATTTGTCTAAACTCTTATCATGATAAGCAGCAGGAATAAATAGCATTTCATCCACTTGGCCTCATCACCGTCTCCTCACTTTTTCCCATGTCAAAGTCTGGAAACACCCAGAGCACTTTGTCCCAGAGTTCAGGAGATTCAGGCCCTGTTAATCCATGGCTAAAAACAAATGTCAGGAGAAAGGCCCTGGAAGGGTGATCCAGTTGCAGCTCTCCAAAGACTATTTAAGTGAGCACAGATAGAGCCCTTTCGTGGTTTTTTTGCCACTCCATATACATCCTGCAAGGTAAAGCGACATGGAGAATCATGCAACGTTCAGCCAGATCTGCTGTTTACAGCATCCCAAGGAAAGCTGATGGCCGAAGGTACCAGATGGAGCTTGGACTTCCCACTTTCTAAACTGCTGCAGACAATCTGTGCCATTCCCTTTTCTGAGACAGAGGTCGCCTGGGCTGTTTGTGACCCCCAAAATTGCTGCACTGCTGAAAAGAAAACGTGGGCTGCCACTAACTTTCCCAAAAGCTAATTTCACACTGTGTCCTTCCTTCAATACATCCTTGGCCACTTCAGTGTCCTGTGCTACCTAGGGGAAGGCATGGTTTATCCAGACACCCTGAGAGGCTGCAACAGTGTTCAGCACACACTCTGATGTTGCTAACCTTTGTGGGAATGGGGGGCTTCAAGTATGCAGCCACACAGCTCCCCCAAAGCCATCCTGCCTTCCCCAGCCCCTCCAGCCAGGTGTTAGCCTGGAATTGAAGGCAGAAATCCAAGCTCTCTGTTAAATTCCCCTTTTGAGGTAAAGTTACAGAATGACTGCTGAGGATCAGCGAGGTTTTCCAGCTCAGAAACCACACGTCCTCCTCACTGCACAATAGTAGTACCAGTCCTGAGTGAGCACCTTAAAAAGCTGGGTTTCTTGTGCAGAGCAACAACTTTATTTCCAGTGCCTGCTGCCTACCCCCAGCACTGACTGCAGGGACTGGGGCACAGCTCACACAGCCAAACCAGCAGCACTGGGAAAAGGGTGCTGCTTTTGATCTTTGTTATTAGTCAGGGATGCCAATTGGGGCAGGGTGGGAATGACACTACAGTTTCCTTTTCTGGAACTCCAGGTCACCTACTCCATGCCTTAGCTCCAGCGCCGCAGGTCTAAGGAGAGGACAAAGCCGGTTTGTTTTGCCATGGGCCTCCTGCCAGGCTCGCCCTGCCCACAGCTGCTGCAATGCCAGCTTTCCCTGACCCACGGGGAAGCAAATCCATGCCTCCTTCACCAGCCCAAACCTCACTCCTGCACCACCAAAGCAGCTCCAGGCCTGCTGCTGCAGGGCCCAGGGACACAGGCTGTCCCAGAGCCCGTATAGCCCACAGCTGGCTGCCTACCCTCAGCAGTGCTACGCCCATACTGTCAGCGTGTCTAGAGGTTTCTGCAGCAGCAAAAGGGATTCAAACGCTCAGGAACCATCCTATTGCAAGGCTAAGGCTGAACCAGAGCAATGCCACCCCCTTGCAGAGACAGGGATTTTGAGGAGATTACTTCATATTCCCCCTTTCTGCAAAACCAGCATTTTCATCCAGTGCTAAGAATTCCACAGAGAAAAATAATTAAGTCAAAACTTTGTAAACCTTTGGATGCTGACTGACTTCTTACCTGGAGCATCTCCGTAAATAATTGCATTTCCAAACAATACTGGGAGCCTTTCCAACACACAGGCAGCAGGAAGCATGTGTAAGGCTGCCTCCTATCACATGTTTAGCATCTCCAATGATATGATTATTAATCATTAAGTGAGTCACACCCATATTCTGAAGACTATTGCACACCTGTTCCCTAGCACCATCTGGAGGCAAACTCCGTCCTTTGCCCAATTTAGTGGAAATAGTGCATGTAGATCCAGGATAAGGAATGGCTCAAACTCTGGATCAAACACTCAGCAAAGATCCAGGTGCTTGCTGCTCTAAATACACATGGTAATAGAGACAGATTGTGCAAGTTTGGTTGTTTGCTCCATGCAAAAATCTGTTTAGGAACATATGCTAAACCTAATAAGCTACCTCTAGTCAAAAGGTGGACAAATTTGCTCTGATAAAGAGAGCAAAAAAACCTCCCGACAATGTGGTTTAAAGAAACTGAGGAAGACAGCGTGGAGGAAAACAAAACTTTAAGACGGGCATCACTTACATTGCAAGCTTTTGCCCCTTATCCCCCCCCACAGTGGTCAGGAACTAAGTTAGTACTTTTGTATTTTCTTCACTGACCTGGCAAAACTCCCCATAGAGGGAGAAAACCTCCACTTCCTTAGTGGCCCTCAGAACACTTGGGTGTCATGTAAAATGCACCTCATACAATTGCTGGTTTATAATCAGCAGTTTTGATCAGTATTTCCCAGGCCCACATCCACAAAGGTGTTATGAGGGGAGCATAAGATTAAATTTTCAGGACAGTGACCAACACAGCAGAATCCAGAGACCACCTCCAAGATATCACAAAATTTAGCTTCTCTCCCTTTCACACCCCTCATCTCTTGACACCAAGCAGTGAGAAGAATGAGTCCTTGAACTAAGACCAAACCCAGGCTTTTTTCTTTGAGCACAATTCAAAAAATAAAATATTTTTCAAAATCAAATAAAATCCTTCTCAAAATAGCCAAGATTTTAGCAACTGTTAAATTACTTTATACATAGGAAAAGGAGAGAAGGGCTGTAATTCTTCCCATCCAACTGTATTTTGAAGAGATGTTGCTTCTGCACCACTCAGTCAGCACAACATACAGAGTATGTCTATCCAGCTGGGTTCTTTTAATAGCTCAGAAAGGGATGTGTAGTCTGCAAGTTGTAACAGGAGCTTTCTTATCGTGGCTGGGTCCACAGCTTGTGGCTTTCAGTCAGCAGAAATAAGGAATGAAGGGAACATTCAAGAGTTTAATATGTTGCACACCAAAGGCCTTTGAGAAATTCCCTATTTTCATCCTATCCAGCTATATAACATTGCTTGCTTCTTGAACTTCCCAGCAGCAAAACTCCACTTTAACACAAGATGCAAGTTGGTTTTATCAATTACACCACAAATAATACTTTCTGCAATATCATATATTTCAGTTTCTGAATCTATATCCGAAGGAAGTTCTGAAGTTTGGGGAATACTTTTAATGCATTCTGTGTAGTCACTTCTATAACTTCTGCAACTGGAATTCCTTTAATCTTGGCAATGTATTCAGCAGCAATGTAAATATTTTTTGGTTCATTTCTGACCTGCAAAATAAAGAAACCAACCAAGTTACCGATCTCCAGAGATCACAAGTGTTTTGGATTCAGGTACTTCCTGACACAACTTCAGCAACATTGTGGCATGTATGGCATAAAAATGACATGTATCCATTCTTCTAGGATTATGTTCCCTTTGTAGCCTCTTTCCTCTTGTATCCATGCTTACACTACTTCACTCCCCAGTGCCAGACCTCTACAAGGTGTGGGTTTGGATACAAATACACAGAAGTCCCTCCTTCCCATCATTTACCTGTTTTTCAGGCCCCAGAGCAGGAGAGTCAGTTTCCAAGCACATATTTTCCAGAGGCAGCTGTTTCACAAGCTTCTGCTTCTTGAAGAAAATAAGACAGCTATTAAATGCTTTATGCACTTCAACCTGTGGCAAAAAAATCATGAAAGGAAGATATCCTCCACATTTAAAGGCAACGTCATAAGACTTTGGTGACACTGTCTACATTTTATCAACCATTTCTGAATGGAAACAATACCAGCAGCTGCTCAAGAAGCCCCTTCAAATTAGGAGTCTCCTGGTTTCTAAATATCCGAAGTACTATTATCTCAACACTGAATTCATTGTTATTTATTAAATCATGCAGTTATATGGCACAAAACACCCAATGTTTAGAGCTGCCAATGCAATTTTAATTTGCTGTTTTCCGTGCATATAACATTTGTGTATCTTTTCCTCACCTCCACGTTTACTTCTCAACCCCAGCTTGCTTTCCTTCCTCCTAAGTTCCTAACCTTATCCCCCTTTATATTCGTCCTTTATACTCCCTGCACTTGAATCAAGCCCTTTTCTCTCTTACATTTCCTGAGCTTAGCAGAAAAACCAGTCCTATCACAGGAACTACTCCTCTATATGTTATGTTCCTGCTCTAAAATAGTACAATGAGAGAGGCTTCCAAAGAAGTTCACCAGAAACCACAATAAAATGAGAAAAAAAAAACCCCTTGTTTCTCAGGAATAGCTGAGCTGCTTCAGCCAAAATTCCCCCTCAGAAGTCCAGCTAAGCTCTAGGCAGACATTTAGCTAAAGTCAAAATGTGCAATGCACTGAGAAGGAGCAGACCCCAGCTAGAACTGGGACAAAACACTACCTGTTCACTCCTTATAATGGAAGGAGGAATGGAGAAGTAATATCCAGCTTTCACCCCTTCCATCGCTACCGACGGCTTCCCATCAAATGCATGGAGCAACACATTGGTAGCACCTTGGAGAAGGAAAGCAAATCATCAGCAGGGTTACAGCAGGGCTGTGATCTCAGCTTCCAATGGGACCTTGATCCCATACAAAATGAGCACAGAATCTCTGCTCTATTGCTCCTGAGTTAAACATACACAAAGTGATGTGAGGACATGGCACAACTGAAGGAATCCTGTTGGCAAAAGCCATGGCAGTGGAAATGCATTAAAAGTATACCTTTTTCCTTCAAGAGATTAATGGTTGGTCTTCCAGCTGAGCGGGAATGAACATTTCTGCACAGGAAGGAGAGGCCCAGCATTACGAAATTTAGCCAAATACTATTTTTTTGCAAACACACACAAACTAACAGTATCTTGGGATGAAAATAATTAACCTGTATTATACCTTTTACCAAGAAAAAGCCCCATATGTATGAATCATTTCAGCTACAGTGAAGATATAGCAATAACACAGCAAGGACACATACAGAAGTACAAACATAAAGAAAAATCCATAATTACATCTCAAACTGGAGACTGACAGTCTAATGCCAGTTTAATCCATCTAAGAAAAGTTATGTGGGCACTTAGTAACCATAGATCCTGGGAAGTATTTCCACATGTTACTGAGATCTGGCAAATTCTCCTTCTAGTATAAACAAAACCTACAAAGGCAAATCCAGTCTTCTTGCCAGCTCAATCTGCTTGATCAAAACCTGTCTTTGTTCTTCCTTATGTTCATCAGTGCTGGCAAATCTGGGAGTGAAATCTAGTCCAACCTATGGTACAAGGAGAGAAGGGAGAAAGTTTTACAGACCCAACAGTTAACAAAACCGCAATTAGACATACAAAGGTGTAAAATGCTTCAAAATCTGCAAAGCATTTCAAAATATGTATACTAGAGACTGCAATTAGAATGAGCTCAACTGTAGCTTAACTCAAGAAAAGAATCCATTCTCAACCGTAAGCTTTTCAACTATGAAAGCATTTGTGGGCAGACAGCTACTAACAAGGGTATTTAACATTTTAATCTGTAACTAGTTTTCTGGGGGTTTATATTCTATTAAATATTATGTTAGATTAAGTCTCAAATCTGCATCTCCAATACAAGTAAAATTTCTGACCTGGACCCATAGCTTTAGTCCAATCTCTAGCAAAAACTACCCTTTAATTCTATTTTTTAAAAATTGAAACACGTTCAGGCAAAAATTAAAGTTTGTTGAAGCAACCCCATTCACAGTTACACAACCAAAGTCCTTCATATATAGTACAACAGGGCAAATTTAGTCACAAAGCTCTGCCAAAACCTGCAGCCAGAGCAGAACCAGAGTCCCATAAGTCCCTCTGGTAGCAACACACAAAAAGAGGCAGACTCCATCCTAAAGCCTGAATGCATTTATAAACAAATATAAGACAGGAGACAACAGATGGATGCAGACAGATGAAGGATTTTTAAAAAAAAGAACTGTTCAAGTCAGTGTGGTGTACTGAAATCACAGCTTTGTCAGAAAAGAAAGGCAAGAAGGATCTGCCTTTGGATATAACACGAGACAGCATAAGTGTGTAATCTTCCTACTACTCCACCAGCACAAATTCTATCTATTTTCTAACAATGATAATGAAGAAAAAGAGGGAATCAGGCAAATCTGTAAAGGAAAGCACATTAAGAGAACTACCAATCAGACTTAGTGCTTGTCCAGGCTGATGACAATTCTTACCACATACCGAAAAACAAGCATTCACTCAGTTTTTGTAATTCCAGTGACAGCTGTTGCTGGAGAGATTTAAACAAGTTAAAGAATTCTACTCACTTCTCCGATCCCCACCAATTTGTCTTTGTAAAGTTCTATAAGAGGCAATGCAGCATCCAGATCCTGCAAGAACAAAAGATGCAACTGTCACTGCCCTTAAAAGAGGAAAGGATTTTGAACCCAGCGTTATGATTAAATTGGAATTTCCTTCACTGTTCTGAAATTCTGTGCTTTAGAACTTGCTATTACTGGAAGTTGTACAGTTGGATTTTAGAAACTGAAAGGATTTACCTTCTTTGTTTAATAACACTTTCATTACTTATATATACAGATATATATATA
>VZRM01005846.1:3915-15548 GCA_013397955.1 Grantiella picta
AACACCGAGTGCCACCCAGTCTGGCAGCACAGCCGGGGTCACCCGTGTGGCACAGGGACAGAGGTGACACCGAGGTCCCTCCCTGCAGCCACAGCTCTCCGTGACAGCCGACCCAGGTGTGTCCCCAGCCTGGCAGAGCCCCAGCAGCTCCATGTCACCTCCACCTGTGCCAAAGGTGACTTCTCTGTCCCACCCAGGTGTGCCCCGAGCCGCAGAGCCCAGGTGTGGCTGACAGGTGCATTATTTTTCATTCTGTTTGCAGGGCTCTCTCCTCGCTCTGTGGTTTTTGGCGTTGTTGTTTCCCTGGCCGCCCGGAGCTGCCAAGTTTGGGAGCAAAACGAGATTTTCCAGTTTTCCCTCATTAAAATGAGCTGCCCGAGTCAGCAGGGTTGGTGGATCTGCCAGGTCGGTCTCGGACAGCCGGACAGGCCTGGGGTGACTCCAGGAGCTCCAGGGGACACTTCGTGTGAGGAGCTGCAGCTCTGATCTCCAGCTGCTCCTCCAGGAGGAATTTCCTCATGGAAAAGAGGCTGAGGTTTGGAGTCGCCACCCCTGGAGGTGTCCGAGCAACACTGGACATCGGTGACCAGCTGGACATCGGTCACAGGTGGGACTCCAGCTTGGACTTTTTCCCATCTGGAATGATCCAGAATTCCGTGATTCCATTCCCAGCAGCCCCCAACCCTCGCTGCTGATGGTTTCACAACAGGAGCTTCTGCTGCACACAGCATCTGGAGATGTCAGGAACATTTCACAACAGGCTGCGCCGGCAACTGGTGCAATTTCAGGAAACCTCCTCGGGTCACTTTTGTCACCCTGGAGGTGGCGAGGGGACCAGGATGGTCACAGGGGGTGTGACAAGGTTTTCCAAGGTGGGACAGGGATGAGCTGGGACTGGTCAGTGCAGGTGACCAGGGCAGTGCTGAGGGTCACAGGGACAGGCAGTGCCACCACTGTGTCCTTGCAGGGGACCTGCCCTGTCCAGCGCTGTCCCCAGGCCGGGCAGGAGCAGCCCAGTGTCTACTGGGACACCTACAGGGACACCCCGAGTTTGGGGTCACAAAACTCTTCCCAAACACACCTTGGGAGTGGCTGATGTGGGGACAGAGCAGCAGCAGCTCTGTCACCCCAGGGTGACCCCACAGCCGGTGTCCCTGTCCCCACCCCGGGATGGATGAGGAGAATTTCACGGGAAAGACTCTCAGAATTTCAAGCGATGCTTTATTGTCCCATGAGTGTCCCGAGCAGGCCGAGAGCAGCCAGAGCCCAATTCCCAAAGCTTCCCTCTCCCGGTTTCCCGTGGATTCCGTGTCCAGGCTCAGTCCTGGTCCGGCCCGCAGCGGTCAGAGCCGTGGCTGATGCGATGGGCGTCGTCAGCCACCTTGGACAGCACGATGGTGAACTCCTCGAAGCTCACCTCGCTGTCCTTGTTCAGGTCAGTCTCCTTGAAGAGCTTGTCCAGATAGCCAGGCTGGTTCCTGTCCTGGAATTGGGGACAAGGCTGTGGTCACTTCTCAACCATCCCTGCCTTGCCTGCAGCCCCAGAGGGGACAGGATTTTGTCCCAAACCCCTGTAGCTGCCCTGGTGCTCAGGGCAGAAGGAACAGCACGGGTGACCCCAAACTGGGTCTGCAAATAAACCCTCCCTGGGCCACAACCACTGCGGGGCCGTTTCCTGTTTCCCACTCCCCATTCCCATTCCTGTTCCCGCTTCCCCATTCCCAATTCCCATTCCCTGTTTCCCCATCCTCATCTCCATTCCCCATCCCAATTCCCAATTCCCATTTCCATCCCCACTCCCATTCTCACTCCCCATTCCCATTCCCATCCCCANATTCCCCATCCCATTCCCATTCCCCATTCCCATTCCCACCCCAGTTCCCAATTCCCCACTCCCATTCCCCTCCCGACCCCATTCCCCCCAGGTTCCTCCCCCAGCACTCACACAGACTGTCAGGAAGGACGGCGCTTGCTCCTTCAGCAGCGTTTTGAAGTCGGCGGAGCTCAGGAGGTCGATCTCGCCCTGGCGGATGCTGTAGCGATGGAAAACATCCACCACGGTCTTCAGCGCCTTCTGCATGGTGCAATTCCCGGGAAACTGCCGGCTGTGGCTGCTGGAGGACATGGCTGAGCTCCGGAGGGACCTGCAGGGATTGGGGACAAAGCTGCGAGCGTGAGAGGAGCCAAAAACCAGCGGGAGCTGCGCTCGGAGCTTCGTCCCGCCGGGGCTGAGCTCGGGGCAACCCCAGGGGAGTGAGGCAGGAGCCCCGGAGAGGGGTTTGGGGCAGGGGGAACAGAATTAAAGGTGTCTGCACCACAGATGGCACCAAAATTCATTAATTCACGCTCGTTTTCCAACCTCCTGCTCCACCCCGAGTTGAACACATCACCCCGGGCTGATCCCAAACTGCTTCTCCCTCATCATTTCCCCCGCAAGGACCCAAACTGCTTCTCCCCCATTGCTTCCCCTGCAAGGACCCAAACTGCTTCTCCCTCATCATTTCCCCTGCAAGGACCCAACCTGCTTCTCCCCCATTGCTTCCCCTGCAAGGACCCAACCTGCTTCTCCCCCATTGTTTCCCCTGCAAGGACCCAAACTGCTTCTCCCCCATTGCTTCCCCTGCAAGAGCCCAAACTGCTTCTCCCCCATCGTTTCCCCTGCCAGGACCATCTCCGTCCCACTCACCCTGGTCTCGAGGAGGCTCTGCAGGTGACAAATTTCTCTCTGTGCCCCAGGATCCTGGAGCAGCCCTTTTATACCTGTCCGAGGTCCTCTTTCATCATTTCTGCTGCCACACCTGCCGCAAGCGCCGGCTTGAGTTCGCGTTTCCCGCACCTGGAAATCGCCGGGTGGGATCTCCTGACCCCTCCCGGCCTCATTCCTGCGCTCGCAGTTCCTGGTTGCACCCACCGGGTTTGGGAATGCTGTCCTTGTCCCCTCTGTCACCTCTGACAGGCTCGGAAGGGAAAAACCCTGGTTTGCTGTCACAACTCCACGTCGAGGGCAAAGCCCTTCTGGCAGAAGTTGCCGAAACTTTGGGAGTTTTGCAACGTGATGAGAAGCTTGCGCATTTTCCTTCTGATGTAGAAAAGAGATTTCGAGCTGTTTTACACAAAAGAGGGATAATTTTGTTCCCTGGATGTGTTCTCAATGAGATCTGTTTTCTGCTACCCCGACTGGTTGGACACCACCCAAGACAACGCAGCATTTTGTAACTTGTTTTCCAGAATATTTTCCATTGTTTTCTATTTGTTCCAGACCTCTGCTCTCGCTGCCAAGATTTTCTGGAGGAACTTGGGCAAAAATCCAGGAGAAAACCCAAAATCAGGGTCTTTTCTGGCTGAACCTGTGCAGGAACTACCATGTGTTTTGCAACTGTCACCTCTGTGTCACTTGTCACTTGTCACTTGTGTTGGGGAAGAGAACGAGGAGACAATGAGGTTTAAAATCAGACAATGGGGATGAGGAAGAGGGAAGGACCAGCCGAACCAGGGGTGTTCATTCCTGTTCGGGATGCTCTGCGTGTCCCCAGGGCGTTTCAGGGGTTCAGTTCCCGAATCCCTGACTCACCTCGCTGCTGCTTTTGTTTCCCGCGGAATTTCACCAACCCCAAATTGCATCCTCGTTCCCCAGACAGGGAAAGCAGCCGACGAGTTTGTGCAGACCCCGCATGCAAATTTCCAAATTTACCCGTTTTTTTCCTAAAACCGGTGGGGGAAGCAGCTCGGGATGCCTGGGTGACACTGGGGTGACAGTGAGTGACATCTGCCCGGGGGGACAAGGGCTGCTCCCCAAAACAGTGATGTCGTGTGTCACCCGGTAACCTCCCAACGCCTCCTGTGTCACTGATAACCTCCCAAATCCCCTGTGTCACCCAGAAATCACCCCAAACCCCTCTGTGTCACCAAATAACCTCCCAAACCCCGCTGGTTTCACCCAGGACAGACTCCTGGTTTCGGCTGATGTTGGAAATGCTCCCTGAGCCTGAGGGTTTCCCACTCAGTGTCCCCTCACTGATGGCTCCAGGAGATCTTTTCTGCTCATTTCTGTCCCCAGGAGCCCACGGTGACATCCAGAGGTCCCCACACGTCCCCACACCATGAAATGTTCGACTCATTGTTCCGAGCTGATCCAAGGAGGGATTGGGAGAAGCAGGGCTGGGAATGTTCCAGTGCAGCCCCAGCTGCCCCTGCCCAGGAGAACCCCAAAAACACCTTCTGTCTGCCTGCCGAGCTCTGGGAAGGCACTGGGATCACAATGGGATCCCACTGGGAGGACAATGGAATGGCACTGGGATCATACTGGGATTGCACTGGGATCCCACTGGGAGGACAATGGAACGGCACTGGGATGTCACACTGAGATCACGCTGGGATCACACTAGCGATCATACTGGAATCATACTGGGATCATACTGGGNCTGGGAGGACAATGGAACGGCACTGGGATGTCACACTGAGATCACGCTGGGATCACACTAGCGATCATACTGGAATCATACTGGGATTGCATTGGGATCACACTAGGATAACACTGATATCGCACTGGGATCTCACTGGTGTCGCACTGGGATCGTACTGGAATCATACTGGGATCGCACTGGGATAACACTGGGATCGCACTGGGATCACTCTGGTGTCACACTGGGATGTCACACTGGGATGTCACACCCTCCAGGACCCCACAAAAACCTGTGCAGCTCAGCAGGGACCCCAAATCCTCCCCCTGACCCCCACTCTGCCCAGAGCAGCATCCCCAGTGCCACCTTCCCGTTCCCACTGCTCCCAGTCCAATCTGCCCAACCTGGACTGGGAGGTCATCACCCCCTGTCAGAACCCCCAGGACACGAAACACAGGTGGATTTGGTGCTCAAAGGAAGAGATTTTATTGCAATGCCACAGAGGAGAAGCAGGTGACAAAGGGTTGGTTATGGGGACAGGCTGAGGCTGCTGGGGACACTGAGTGCTGTGGCTCTGTCACCCTGGGAGAGACTCCCGTTTCAGTGACGGTGGCCGTGGTCATGGTCATGCCCGTGGTCATGCCCGTGGTCATGCCCGTGGTCACCACCCTCGTGGGACCTGTTGTGGGCATCGATGGCCACCAGGCTCAGCGTGGTCAGGAACTCGGTGAACTTGAGGCGACCGTCGCGGTTGGCGTCGGCTTTGGTGAAGAGTTGGTTGATGTAGTCGTCGGTGCTGGTTTTGGGCTGTGGGGGACAATGCGGGGTCAGCTCGGGGTCACCCAGCTCGGGGTCACCCAGTTAAGGGTCACCCAACTCAGGGTCACCCTGCCACGTGGGGCTGAACCCCAAAAATCCCTCCCTGCCTCTGAGAAGATCCCTGCCACCCCATCCCCGAGGGTCCCACCACACTCTCCCACCCCTGCAAGTGTCCAAGGCCGGGTTGGATGAGCTCTGCTCACCCCAATTTCATGCCAGATGTCCCTTCCCATCGTCCCCAGAATGTCCCCAGATCCCATTCCACCCCGCTCCTCTCACCGGCACCGTGTTCCTGAGGAAAGGCTGCGCTGTCTCCTTGAGCAGCTTGGCGAACTCATCCCTGCTCAGGTAGTCGTCGATGGGCTGCTGCGGGGCGTACTGGTGGTAGATGTTGACGGCGCATTCCAGGGCCAGCTCCAGGTCGGTTTTCATCCTGCTGGGAAAAGACAAACAGCGCAACATTAAACGGAACCCGAGGAGAACCACCAGCCGTCCAGGAGGTTCATCCCGGCGCCGAAGGGAAGGAGCTGCTCACCTTGGAGGAGTTCGGGGCTCGGCAGAGCACACGGGAGGAGCTGAGCAGGAGGATCGAGTGATGCCGAGGTGGGGTTGGTGCCTTTTATACTCTCCCTGATCTGTGACAGCCTCGGATCTGTGACAGCCTCGGATCTGTGACAGCCTCGGGCTCCCTCCGGGCAATCACCGCGGGAATTGTGCAAGGAGCTCAGCACGCCCAGGTGTGGATTTCTCACTCGGCTCCAGGAACTGTTGTCGAGGGAGGGGAAGCCCCGAACGTCAGGCAAAACAAGGAAACACCAAAAATGACATTTGTGAGGAGGTGGCACTGGGGTCAGTGACGGCACAGGGGTTGTTCCGGACCATTCCTGCAGGGTTTGATGGAGATGAACAGTATTCCCAGTGTCCTCAGTGCCTCATCTGGAGACCCCACAGTATTTCCAGCGTTCCCAGTGCCTCACATGGAGCTCCCCCAGTGTTCCCAGTGCCTCATCTGGAGACCCCACAGTATTTCCAGTGTTCCCAGTGCCTCACGTGGAGCTCCCCCAGTGTTCCCGGTGTCTCCCATGGAGCTCCCCCAGTGTTCCCAGTGCCTCATGTGGAGCTCCCCCAGTGCTCCCAGTGTTTCCAGTGCCTCCCATGGAGCTCCCCCAGTGTTCCCAGTGTTCCCAGTGCCTCATGTGGAGCTCCCCCAGTGCTCCCAGTGCTTCACATGGATCCCCCACAGTATTCCAAGTGTTTCACGTGGAGACCCCACAGTGTTCCCAGTATTCCCAGTGTCTCACACGGAGTCCCCACAGTGTTCCCAAAGCCCTGAACGAACTGCGAAACCCCAAGTGCTCGGAGGGGCTGATGAGGAATCCCCACCCCGGTCCAACCCCGTGCTGTTCATTAAGACTTTTGGGAAGTGGGAAGGACAGCGGTGGTGAAACCTGTCCCTGCCAGCCCCGTAATCCCGGAGCACGAGGAACTGGTGCCAAAAAAACCCGGAACTGCCAAAGAGGGAGACAAAGGGACAGATTTTGGGATGGGCGCGGCCTCGCCGGGAAGGGGACACGCGTGGGCTGGGCAGAGAGACAAAGCGCCCTTTGTGACACGGCGGGTGACTCCGCGAGCATCCCGAGCTGAGGGATGCAGGTGGCGGAGGAAGGGGAGGCGGCCACATCTGGAAGGGGCGTGTCGCACATCTGGAGCCCGCGGGACGTCGAAGCTTTTCCTCGCGGGGGAAAGGAGCTCGGGGGAGGAACGGAGCGGCGGAGCGGGGCGGGACGGGCGCGGGGGGGTTGGCCGGGAGCACCGGGAAGTGGCTGCGCCGCTCAGCCGCACCCCGGGCAGGAACGCGGGTGGGGAAGGGGCGACGGTGACATCGCGACAGGTTCTGGCCGGCGGGTGAGGGACAGAGGGTCACAATGCCAGCTCGGAGCTGTTCCCCCATCACCGAGCCGTTAATCCCTGCGTGATGGGAGAATCTCCTGGGCATGCCGGGCAGGGCTGACTCAGCCGGGGAGCGGCTCGGAGCTCTCGGGGATTGCAGCATCCACCCCGCGGCACATCCACATCCCGATCCAGCCCGGAATCCCTGCTGCTCCCATCCCTGCCCAGCCGAGAGAACGAGGGATCCCCGAGCGACACCACCCCGGTCCGGGGACAGAGAGCCCCGGGGCAAAACGCTGCGTTTAAATCAAAATTTATTGAAATGACATCAGGAACACAACCGGAGAGTCCCGGGGCGGTGCAGGGCTCTGCCCTCACTTCCTGCGCGGCATCTTGTCCGGCAGGTCCTGGAAGAACTCGTTGCACATCATGGCCATGCAGGCCAGGAAGATCACGTACTCCTGGAAATCCACCTCGTTGTCGCTGTTGCTGTCCAGGTTGCTCATGAGCTTCTGTAAATTGGCCTCGCTGGTTTGTTTCTGCGTGGGCGGGAGGGGAAGGGGTTAAAATCGGGGTTTGCTCCTGAAACCAAGGGGTTTGAACCCAAAATCATGGGATTTGCACCCGAAATCATGGGGTTTGCACCCGAAATCACGGGGTTCGCACCCAAAATCACGGGGTTTGAACCCGAAATCATGGGATTTGCGCCCGAAATCACGGGGTTTGAACCCAAAATCACGGGGTTTGAACCCGTAATCACGGGGTTTGCGCCCAAATTCACGGGGTTTGTGCCCAAAATCACGGGGTTTGAACCCGGAATCACGGGGTTTGCACCCAAAATCACGGGGTTTGAACCCGAAATCACGGTGTTTTCCCGTGGGTGTGACACTCACGCTGAAGCTCGGCAGCTCCTTGCTCAGCAGCTCCTTGAGCTCCGCCTTGTTCAGCTTGTACTTGTCACCCTCCTTGCCCGAGTACTTGTGGAAGGTGGCGACCATCACGGCCATCGCCTGCTCCAGGGGACACGCCATGGCGACAGCGACAAGCCTGGGGACACAGGGAGGGGACAGAGGGGTTGGCATCTCCCGGCACTGAGGGGAGCAGCCTCTCCCAGCACTTCCCGGGATGTTCCCCCCCGAATTCCACCCTCCAAAACGGAGGGAAAACGGGGATGTCGGGCGGAGAAACAGCTCAGGTGCTCTCCCAGCCCTCGCAGGTGAAATCCGGATTTCCCGGTGAGCACCTGCAGCAGGAACCTCCCGCTCCGTGCCGCGGGAAAACCCCGGCCGGGGGACCCCGCTGTGGGATGGGACAGCTGCGCCGCGGGCAACATCTGGAGAGCATCTGGAGAGCGAAGAGAGGGGAAAAAACCAACTCACCGAGAGCTCAGACGGGAACGGAGGAGGGCGGAAGGGGAGCTAAGTCAGACCCGGGCATTTATAGCCCCGCCTGGGCCACACCCGGCTGGGGAGGCACCGGCGATCCCAAACCGCCCGGACACGGCTGGAAAAGGAGAAAAGGAGGAGAAAGGAAACTCTGGGAGCAACCCAGACCCTCCCCGGGCCGCCCTGCTCCTGCCAGGGGGGCTGGTTCGGGCTGGGAAGAGCAAAATGTGCCCCTGGGGGTGTTCAGGGACAGCCTGGACAGGGAGAATCCCTCGGGATTCGGGATTCACTGAACCAGGAGAATCCCTCAGGATTCACCCGAACCAGGAGAATCCCCCGGGATTCGAGATTTACCTGAACCAGGAGAATCCGCCGGGATTCGGGATTCACTGAACCAGGAGAATCCCTCAGGATTCACCCGAACCAGGAGACTCCCCCGGGATTCGGAATTCACTGAACCAGGAGAATCCCCCGGGATTCGGGATTCCCCGCCGGGCAGGCGGTGCCCGGCCAGGTGCCACCCGCGGTGCTCCTGGCGACATCCCAAGGGATCTCCGGGGCCCAGCGGGGTTTGGCCACGGGGGTGGCGTCGGGCCGGGGTTGCTCCGAGGTTTTTTCTGTGTTTTGCAGTCGCCTGGCAGCGATTTCTGTTTGCTAACGGCGAGGGCGGAGCGGCCCGACGCGCCGTTGTGTAACGGAGCTATTTTGGTGGCTGCGTGGCTCGGGCACGTGTCCGGGAGCTGCGGGGAGCACCAGGAACCGGCGGGGCGAGGCCTGGCGAAGCCCCCGAGTGTCCCCCGAGTGTCCCCCGAGTGTCCCCCGAGTGTCCCCAGCCGCCGCAGGGACCAGAGGGACACAACCAGGGGACAAAGCTCCGGTTGTCCCAACGTTCAGGGGATGGCAGACCTCACCAAACCCCCTCGGCATCCCCCCAAAATCTCTGACATTTTGGCAGAAGAAACCCCCAAACCTGAGCCTCGTCACGCCAATAGCGACGGCGAAGTGGCGGGGATTGCTGGGAGAGGCAGAAGCTCTTTGTGAAGGGTCTGGGGAGGGACAGGGGAAGTTTGGGGGTCCCGGAAGGACCTGAGGGGCTCGGAGAGGAGCTGGGGGTTTGGGGCGAAGCTGTGCCGAGGGTCTGCCAGCTCCGCCCTGTTTGTGGGGTTTTTCCACCCGGGATTATTTCTCCGGGAAGCCGCAGAGCAGGCGCAGCAATTTCCCAAACCAGCCCCGACCTGCCCGGAGCTGCTGGGGGCGGAGGAACCCCGTGACTCCCAAATCCCAAATCCCTGGGGCTGCGGGAGCCCCGGGACTCCCAAATCCCAATCCCAGGACTCCCAAATCCCAATCCCGGGACTCCCAGATCCCAATCCCAGGACTCCCAGCCCCATCCCAGGCTGGCGTTTCCAAGGAATCGCTGCCCATCCGTGCAGAGCCCGGGGGGCTCGGGTTGAGCTCTGCAGCCCCCCAGCTCAGCCTCACCCCATCCGGGGGTCTCCAGGTGGGCACTGGGGACACGCTGTGGCTTTTGTGCCTCGCCCAGATTTCGTGTCCCCCCAACCCTGGCCACCCCAAGACCCCCCAGGCCCCACGCTGGGCTCAGCAAATCCCCTCTATTCCAACCCCGAGCCATCCAGGCCGTTCGGGGGGAACATCCCAGAGCTGTTTTGCTCCGAGTTCTCCATAAAAATTCCTCCCGGGGCTGAGCCGCCCGGTGGAAAATCCCACGGAGCTGCAGGAAGGCGTGAGTCACCCCGTGCCCGCAGCCTGCAGAATCCCAGGAGTGGGGAAAGGCTGGATGGAATCCTGGGGGCAAAAATGAGACTGGGGAAAACCTGAGAATAATCTCTGGGCGCAGCCAGGATCGGGGAAAGCCTGGATGACAATCCCTGGGCACAGTCAGGATTCGGGAAAGGCTGAACAAACCCTCCAAAACACAGCTAAGATTGGGGAAAGGCTGGATAGAATCCTCAGGGAGCAATCGGGATTGGGGAAAACCTGAATAGAACCTCCAAAACACAGCTAGGACTGGGGAAAGCCTGGACAGAACATCCAAAATGCAGCCAGGACTGGGGGAAAGCCTGAAAATAAATCCCTGGGCACAGCCAGGATTGGGGAAAGGCTGGAGAGAACCTCCAAAACACAGCCAGGATTGGGAAAAGCCCAAAAAGAACCTTCAGAGCACAGCCAGGACTGGGGAAAAGGCTGGATAAAACCTCCAAAACACAGCCAGGATTGGGGGAAAAGCCTTTATTGAGAGCCGCTCAGGGCTGGATGAGCTCGGGGAGTTCACTTCCTGCGGTGCTGCTTGCTGGGGTCATCCTTGAAGAACTCGTTGAATCCCATGGTGACGCAGGCCAGGAAACAAACGTACTCCTTAAAATCCACTTCGCTGTCCTTGTTATGGTCCAGGTCGTTCATGAGCCGCTTGAACTCAGACTCGTCCATTTGTTTCTGCCAGGGGAAGAGGATTTTGGGTTTTTTTTTCTCCATCCCACCCCATTTCCCTGCTCTGCCTCCAGGAGGATTTTCCCTCTGCCTCTGGGAGGAGTTGGCCTTGGGAGCTTCAGGAGGCCCAAAAGTGTCTCCCGGATGCGGAAAAGTTTGGCTAAAAAAAATTTCACCTCCCACTCGAAGCCACAAGCCCAAAAAAGGGAAGTGGGGGGTTAAAAAAAAAAAAAGATGAAAAAATGGCAATCGGGGCGTGATTTCCTTTGCCAAACAACATATTTCTGTGGGTATTAAAAAAGGCAATTTTCCTTTTGGGCTGAAGGCTGCTCCAGCTCAGCTCCTCGAGGCTTTATCTCTCCTCCTCCTCCTCCCCAGGGCTTTCCCAGCCTCCCTGGGCTGAATCCAGATGGTTCCATTTGGGAAATTCCCGAGGCCCCCTGAGCCCGGGAGAAAACCCCGGCGTTGGTTCCCCCCTGTCCCTCCAACCCCCGAGGGCCACCCGGCGATGTCCCCAAGGCCACTCACGCTCCCGAAGATGGGCAGCTCCTTGCTCAGCAGCTCCTTGAGCTCCGCCTTGCTCAGCTTGAACTTGTCGCCCTCCTTGCCCGAGTACTTGTGGAAGGTGGTGACCATCACGGCCATCGCCTGCTCCAGGGGACACGCCATGGGGACAGCCTGGGGACAGAGC
>VZRM01005846.1:45151-55154 GCA_013397955.1 Grantiella picta
GGTGAAGGATGGGGGGCAAAAGGGGGATTTGGGGGATAAATTGGAGAAGGGGGGATATGGGGGATTATTAGGGCAGGAGGAGGAAAAGGGGAAGAAGCGGAGGAGAAGGGGGGATGTGGGGGTAAAATAAGGGATGATGGGGAAAAGGGGGATCCAGGAGGGATAAAGAGGGATAACGGGAAGAAACGGGGGGTAAATGGGGCAGAAGGGAATACGAGGGAAAAATGTGGGATATCAGGGCAAAGCAGGGAGAAGCTGGGGACAGTCCTGGGCAGGTGGGGGTTCCGCAGTCGGGGGTCCGTGCTGAGGGTCTCGGACAGGCTGCACATCGGGAAGGGCGTGCAGCTGGAGCGGCGAGGAGAGGGCGACGTGTGGATGCGCTGCCGGAGCGACCACGCGGTGTTCGTGCAGAGCTTCTACCTGGACAGGGAGGCCGGCAGAGCCCCCGGGGACGCCGTGCACAAGGTGTACCCCGGAGCACACATCAAGGTCGGGGGTCCCGGCGGGCACCGGGGGGTCCTGGGCGATGGGGGACCCCAGGGGTGGAGGAACCCTCATGGCCACGCTGAACGGCACCTCGGGGTAGCCCCCACCCCAAAGCCGCCCTGCTCAGGGGTCTCCCCGTGTCCCCCCAGGTGTTTGACCTGCGCCTGTGCCACCGGCAGATGCAGCAGCAGGCGGCCACTGCCCAGGCCGCGGCCACCGCTCAGGCCGCTGCTGTGGCCGGCAGCATCCCCGGGCCTGGCTCAGTGGGTGGCATCGCCCCGGCCATCGGTGAGTGACCGCAGGGGCGACAGGACCTCCGCGATGACCGCGGGCTGCGGGTGGCCACCCACCAGCAGTGAGTGACCGCAGGGCGGGTTGGGACCCCCGTGATGACCGTGTCCCCTCCCAGGGCTGTCGGTGGCCGCGGGGCTCGGCGTGGATGACCTGCGGCGCCTGTGCCTCGTTAGGCTGAGCTTCGTCAAGGGCTGGGGGCCTGACTACCCCCGGGCCAGCATCACCTGCACACCCTGCTGGATCGAGGTGCACCTGCACCGTGCCCTGCAGCTGCTCGACCACGTCCTGCACGCCCTGCCCGACGCCCACGCCTGACTCCTGGAAGGAACCGCCAAAAAGAAGGGAAAAAAAAAAGCAAAAAACGCGAAGCAAAATAACCAAAAATGTATCGGTTCAACGGTTGTTCAATGGATGGGGTTGGAGTTTGTTGCCTGGATGTAGTGAAGCTCTCGGCGCTGATTTCCACCCCCTGATTTAACTTTTGTATGAAAATAAACAAAAAAAAAGAGAAAAAAAAGTCAAAAAACCAAGGTGAAAGGACCAAAACTGTTTTTTAACCGTTATTTAACGGATGGGGTTGGAGTTTGTGGCCTGGGTTTGCCTTCGACGGGCGCTCAGCAGAGCGGATGTGCCGCCAGATGCGCCTCCAGCTGCGTTTCCAGATGTGCGTCCAGCTGTGCACCACACCCTCCCCGTGGAACCACATTTCCCAGCAGCCACCGCGGCGCGCACCGGAAGCGGCACCGGAAGCGGCTCTTCCCGCCCCGCGGACTCGCTTTCCCGGCAGCCCCCGCGGCTCCGGGGACCAAGATGGCGGCGGCGAGCGGCCCCGGGGCGCGGGAGCTCTTCGCTGAGGGGCTCCTGCAGTTCCTGCGGCCCGCCGTGCGGCAGCTCGACCGCCACGTCCACAGCGTCAGGTCCGGGCACAGCGAGCGGCGGCGGAGAGCGCCCGGGAGCGGGGCGGGACGGGCCGGGAGCGGGGCGGGGCGCGGCGGGCCGGGACTGGAAGGCTGAGGGGCAGGTGGAGCCGGGAAGGGCAGTTTTGTGGGGCTGAAGGGCTTTGGGGGTGCGTGAGGTGGGCAATACTGGGGGTGCTGGGGATGCAGGTCCCATATTGGGGGAATAGAGGTGGATTTGGGGTGTGGATTTGGGGTTTTACCTGCGCCCCCTCCACAGGGAGAGCCAGGTGGAGCTGCGGGAGCACATCGACAGCCTGGCCACAGGTGAGCCAAACGCGGGGGTCACCCCTGCCCCTCTCATGTGGGGCACACCGGGGTCACCCAAACCCAAACCCTTCCCCAGAGCTCTGCCGCATCAACGAGGACCAGAAAGTGGCACTGGACCTCGACCCCTACGTGAAGAAGCTGCTGAACGCCCGGCGCCGCGTGGTTCTGGTCAACAACATCCTGCAGAACGCCCAGGTGAGGGGGGACAGGGGGTTTGGGGGTCCCAGAGCCACCCCAGGTGCTGACAGGTGACTTTTGCCGTGTCCAGGAGCGGCTGAGGAGGCTGAACCACAGCGTGGCCAAGGAGACTGTGCGGAGGAGGGCGATGCTGGAGGCTGGGAGCTACCAGGGCAAGTGACCGAGTGACCAGCCAGGGGAGCAGGTATCCCAGTTTGTCCCAGCTCGGGAACTGGGGGCACAGCCCCCGTCACCTGCACTGAGGGAACCAGGATGCTCCGAGCCGTGTTCCCGGATTTGTGGGCGCTGGAATAAAAGTGACTGAGAGTCCATGATGCTCCCACGTCCCTGAGGGTCCTTGGGGACAACAGAGGTGCTGCCAGGGGCGTCTGGCAACACCAGGTGGGATTTGGGCTGCCCCAAGTGGGTCCTTCAAGTCCTGGATGTTTCTCCTGCTTCTCCACCCATCTCATTCCCATCTATCCCATGTGGAGCTGAACAAGCAGGACACGCTGGAAAGGGGGGACACTTTAATGTTAAACTTACAAAACAAGGACATGGGACAAGGACACGACAGGTAACCGAGGAGGGGTCCAGACCCCCTGGCGTCCCTCGGCCAGTGTCCCCTCACCTGCTCCAGGCAGCACAGGTGTCACTGGGCTCTCACTCCTGTGTCTCCATGCTCTCCTCCTCCTCGCCCGCTGCCGGCTCTTCCTGGTTTTCCTCTTCCTCCTCCCCTTCCTTCTTCTCCGGGGGTTTCTCGTACGCCTTCTCAGACGGCGTCACGATCACTCCGTCCCACGTGGACATCTCGGACGCCAGGTCTGCCCCAAGAGGTGACCCTGGGGACTCACTGCAGGACCCCAGCCCCATTCCCAGCCGGACACCCCCCAGCCCCACTCACAGCTGGCGTCACCCTCCTGTCCCAGGATTTTCCGGTATCCTCCGTGGGAGAGGATGCGGACGAGGGTCTGGGCAGTGTAACACACCATGTCCTGGGGACAGGGATGGGTCAGTGTGGGGACAGGGACCCCCCCAGTGTCCCCTCCCTTGTGGGGAACCCCTCACCTGCTGCTCCAGCGTCATCACTGTGTGCACACGGAAGTTCCCACTCTCGCAGGGATCCGTGATGCCGACAGAGCCGGGCAGGAAAAGCCCAGCAGCCAGGATCTGGAGGCAACGCCTGCACACAGGACATTCTGGGTTAAAACTGCCTCATTCCAGCAAAAACACCACCAGGAAACCCCAGCTGGAGGGGCTGGATTCATCTCCTTATCAAGCCACTGAGATTCCAATGGTTTTACGAGGAAAACGGGCTGCAATGGGAGTTTCTCTGAGGAAAGTGATGCCACGGACCTGTAGGCGATGTTGAGAGCCAGGGGCTGCCGGGTGGGGTTGTTCATCACGGCGTAGTGCCCCTGGCAGGGGAGAGGAAGAGCAATTAGGGCAGGAAGAACAGAAGAATCCCAGCTGGGATAAGAATCCCAACTCCTGCTGGGATCGGGATCAGAACCACATCAGCATCTCCCACCAGCAGGTCCAGGATCCAGGGCGTGAGCGGCTCGAAGCCAGGGAAACGAATCCTCAGGTCCTTGAGCAGCCGGATCAGGACCTTCACCCTGCAGCAGAGGCAGGAGGAGGGTCAGTCCCACCCCAGGATGGCTCTCCGTGTTCTCCGTAACGAGGATTTGGATCCAACCCCGGATCCCTGCGCTCCACACTCACGTGGACTGCGAGGCGTTCTCCTCGAACCACCGCGCGTGCCGGATGGCGGCCAGGGCGCTCTGCAGCACCTTGATGTCCACTGCAAGAAGCAGAAATTCCCGGTTTGTCCGGCGGGCTCCGGGCGCCGCGGCGGCTCCGGGCGGGAAGCGCGGCCGGACGCTCACGGTGCAGCTCGGGGTCCAGCTTGCGCAGGTTGGGAGGCACCGTGGTGATCAGGATCTTCACCGTGGCGTCGGCAGAGCTGATCTCGAAGCCGGTCTCGTTGGTCAGCATGGTCAGCACTGCGGGGAAAGAGCGGGAATTCGGCGTGGAGCGGCTGGGAAGCTCCACGGGATGCGGAATGGCTCCGGAGCTCAGCCTACCTTCGCTGGGGTCCTGCGCCCGCAGACTCTCCACCACCTTGTTCCCCAAGGCTGCCACGGCTTCCACTGGAAAAAAGGAGAAGGAAAAGGAGGAGGAGAAGGGTTGGAGCAGGGCTGGGAGCTGAGGGATGATCCGATCCCACCCGGGTGACACTCACAGGTGGGCAGAATCTTCAGGATCACCACCAGATCTGCCACGTTGTGCCCTGTCGTCATCGTGCCCTTCTTGTAGGAGCCCACCTGGCGAACCTCCTCGATTTGCTGTGGGATGAACAACCCCAAATCCTGGGAATTCAGCCCACGTGCTGTGTTTGGAGGGTCAGCATCAATCCTTAACCTGCCCTGGGCCAGGAGCGTCTCTGCACGTAGCTTTTTCCCCAATTTCTGCACTCACCACTTCAAACGTTCCCGGTGCCACGATTAAATTGTCGATGACATTGTTGATTTTGGTCACCAAAGACAGGATGGAGGCCTGGGAAGGAACGGGACAGGGATTATTATGCAGGAACACCTGGAATAATCCCATTTGCAGAGCACAAAATCCCTATTATTCTCCAAGAAGCTCCCTCCAGGTGCTTATCCCAGAGAACTAATTAATTTTTAGGCCCCTCCTGAAGGACTTTGGATTCTCCAAGCCCCATCCCAAGGATCTGGGGGAATTCTGGGCACAGCACCTGCTCAGCAGCGGTGGGAGCCAGGTCCTGGTTCCTCTTGAGCAGAGCCTCGCTGAAGGCTGTCTCGTCTGCCGCAGGTTTGACGCGGGGAAATGCCATTTCACACTGGAAAGGGACAGAATTCCCAGTAGGAATTATCCTCCAGCACAGTTCCATGTTCATGTCACCCTACAAGAGCTCCACAGGTGTCCAGGAACTCCCACCTGTATGGCTCTGGGGCAAATCCAGAGGGTTTTACTAACTCTATTAAAAAATTTAGTAATTTGGCTCATTAAACCTCTTTGTCCGCAGCCGCAGGGCCTTGGAATCACCTGTGCAAAGGGCAGAAACTCAGGGAATTTGGGAGGAGGGAATGATTTCCTCCTGGGAAAGGTGGGGAAGAGAACACCAGAGGGCGAGTGACAGGTATTGGCATCACCCTGAGCAGGTGGGACAAACCTCAGGCCAGGGATTTATCTGTTACAATCCCCAAAACAAACCCAGTTCAGCTGCACCACGGAAACCCAAACCACCCCAGATCAGCGACTGGGGATCCTTAATCCTGGAAAATTCCCGGGAATTCTCCTCGGGGCGGGGGATACTCACGACATAGAAGTCGAAGGGGATGTGGGGCACGAAGGGCCTGAACCTAAACGGGAGAGAAAATCCCACTTCATTGCCCGCCGCCCGTCACGACACGGCCCTGTCGCGACCCGCAGGGACCCGGCCCGGCCCCCCCGGTCCCCTCAGCACCACCGGACTCGCCTGGAACCGAAGCGGCCGCCGCGGCCGCGGCCTCGATCGCCCCTGCGGAGAGAGAAGATCAGCGCCGGTAACGGGGGAGCTCCGGAGCCCCGGGCCCGGTTCCCGGTTCTCTGCCCAGCCCCGGGCTCGGTGCTGGTCCCGCCGCGCCCCGCTTCCCCGGTTCTCTCCCCGCTCTCTCCCCGCTTCCCCCGGTTCTCTCCCCGGTTCTCTCCCCGNAGCCCGCCCCCCGCGGCCGCTCCGCCTGCAACCATTGGTAGAGTTGCCCATCAATCAGAGCTGCAAGCGGCCAATGGCGATGCGCGCCGCGCGACCGCTGGAGGGGGCGCGGAGTCCATGAATGGAGCGCGCGCACGGCGGCCATAGTGCGATTCGGCAAAGTTGTGTTCGCGGCAGCAGAGTGGCGCAGCGGGAGCGTGCTGGGCCCATAACCCAGAGGTCGATGGATCGAAACCATCCTCTGCTAGCTCACTTTTTCCCTCCACAGGAGATTTGTTTTGCTCGTTAACATTTTTTATTTGCCGCATTAATTTGTTAATGCGCCGCGATGCCTTTCCAGGCTTGTCCCGCGCGGCGGGTCGGCAGCATCTCGGGTTTCCCGGTTGTCGACAGACCCGCGCCCACGCGCGCCCCCGGGAGCTGCGGGTGCACCGTGGCCGGACCATCGCGCGCGTCCCCGCATCCAAGTGCATCCCCCTGTGCGTGTCCCCATGCCAGCGTGTCGCCATCCATGCGTGTCCCCGGGCGCTGTCAGTGTCCCCAGCAGCCGCGCAGCCCCCGAGTGGCATCTCCGGGGTCACCCCCCACTCCCGTGGGGCTGCCGTGACCCCTCCGCGGGGAGAACCTCCCACGGAGGTGAGGAGACAGAGGTGTCCGAGCTCCCCACGGGTCCCCCGGGGCCGCGCGAAGGCTCCCGGGCTGCGTGGGGACAGCGCGGTGTCAGTGGCTCGGGGTGTCCCCTGCATCCTGATGAGTTTCTCGGGTCTCAGCGCCTCACGCGTGACAGGATCAGCAGCCGCACCTGGGTGGTCGCGACCCCCGGGACACGACGCACGGAGGGGACACACTGCGGCACATCTTCCCCACGCCAAACCCCACGAGTGGGGATATCCGCGCCCACCAGCGGGCGGCCCCGTCGGCCGGCCATTCCCGCTGGAATGCCGTGGGGGGAGCGGGCAGGAAGGAGTTAAGCTCGGTGTGGATGATAACGGCCCTTTGTGTCACCAGTGGGGGGGGCGAGCAAGGGCTCAGCCCCGCCGCGGGGGGGGAAGCCACTCTCCGTCCGTGGGCGATGCTGGCCGCGCTGGCCCCGCTGCTGGCCCCGCTCCTGGCCCCGCTGCTGGCCCTGCTCCCGGGCGCCCTGCCGGCCCCGGCCCCGCTGACCCTCGCCGTGGTGCTGCCCCAGCACAACCTCACCTACCCGTGGGCTTGGCCGCGCGTGGGACCCGCCGTGCGCTTGGCCGCGGCCGCCGTGAATTCCCGGCGGGATTTGCTGCCCGGCTTCACCCTCGGGTGGGTGTTCGGCGACAGCGAGGATCGCCACGGGGTCTGCTCGGAAATGGCAGCGCCGCTGGTGGCCGTGGACCTGTGGCTCGCCCATCACCCTGCGGCGTTTTTGGGGCCGGGGTGCGTCTACTCGGCGGCGCCGGTGGCTCGGTTCACTAGCCACTGGCAGCTGCCGCTGGTCACGGCGGGGGCAGAAGCGCACGGCTTCGACGACAAGAGCGAGGAGTTCGGCTTGACCACCCGCGCCGGCCCGAGCCACCGCAAACTGGGCGAACTGGGCGTGCAGCTGCACCGGCGCTTCAACTGGACGCGGCGGGCGCTGCTGGTGTACTGGGACGAGCGGGTGGACGATCGGCCCTACTACTTCGCCGCCGAGGGTTTGTACGTCCAGCTGCCCACCCTGCGCAACCTCACCGTCATGGACGTCGTGTTCCGCGACGGCGGCAACTTCTCCTTCATCATCCAGGAGATCAAGGCGAAGGGGCGCAGTGAGTGCCGGGGCTGGGGACAGCGGGGCGGGCAGGGGGACGGGACGGGGACAGCCCCATAGGGGTGTATCCAGCCCCACACGGGTGTTCACAGCCCCACGGCGGTGCCCACAGCCCCACACTGGTGTGCCCAGCCCCACAGCGGTGCCCGTGGGTGTGCCAGGCTTGGCACGCCTGGTGTTCATGGCCATACATGGCTGTGCCCAGCTCCACACGGGTGCTCCCAGATGTACACGGGCGTTCGCGGGTGTGCCCAGCTGTGCACAGCTGTACACGGAGGTTCCATGGGTGTTCTTGGCTGTCCGCAGGTGTTCATGACCATACACGGCTGTGCGCAACTTTACAGAGGTGTTTACAGCTGTGCCCAGCTGTGCACGGCTTCACCCCGGGGGTTCATAGCTGTTCGTGGCAGTACATGGCTGTTCACAGGTGTCACAGCTGTACGCAGGTGTACACGGCTGTACATGGCTGTTCATGGCTGTACATGGCTGTTCATGGCTGTACATGGATGTTCATGGCTGTACATGGCTGTTCACAGGTGTCACAGCTGTACACGGCTGCACACAGCTGTACATGGCTGTTCACCGGTGTCACAGCTGTTCACAAGTGTACACGGCTGTACATGGCTGTTCATGGCTGTACACCGCTGTAAATGGCTGTTCATGGATGGTCATGGCTGTATACGGCTGGTCATGGCTGTACATGGCTGAACACAACTGTACATGGCTGTACATGGCTGTTCATGGCTGTACATGGCTGTTCATGGCCGTACATGGACGGTCATGGCTGTTCCTGGCCGTTCATGGCTGTACCNTGTTCATGGCTGTACATGGCTGTTCATGGCCGTACATGGACGTTCATGGCTGTTCATGGCTGTCCATGGCTGTACATGGCTGAACACAACTGTACGTGGCTGTTCATGGCCGTACATGGGTGTTCATGGCAGCACACGGATGTCACAGCCGGACACGCGTGCCCCGCACACGCCCGCGCTGCCCCTGCCCCACCCTGACCCTCCGACCCCTCCGGACCCCTCCCCACTCGCTGTCCCACCGGGATCTCCGGGCGTTGTCACCTGTCACGCTGTCCCGGGCTGGCTCTGTCCCATCGCACGGAATTGCTGCAGCCCCGGGTGGCACCGGGGTGGGCGGTGGGCGCTCAGCCGCGGGGCCTCGGGAGTGGCACGGCCGGACCGGCCGCGNNNCGGCCGGACCGGCCGCGGCGGGGGCCCGGCGGCACCTCAGGGGTCACGATGTCGCCGGGAATCCATCAGGGCCGCGGGGAGGAGGAAACGGAGTCGGGAAAACAGGAACCCTCGGCCGGGCGCCGAGGGCAGCGCCGGGCAGGGCACGGGGGGGGCCGGCAGCGGGGTCGGGACCCTCCGCCCCGGGGGCACCGCAACCCACGGCCGAGTCACGCAACGGCCGCAGGGACCCCGGGATGTGGGGCTGGGGGCTCGGGGCCGCCCGGACCGGGGGGGTCCCGCATTCCGAGCCGTGTCCCCCCCGTCGTGTACGTGTGCTGCGCCCCGGACACGCTGCGGGAGCTGATGCTGCAGGCGGAGAGCGAGGGGCTCACGGGGGGCGACTTCGCCTTCTTCTACATCGACACGTTCGGGCTCAGCCTGCAGGGCCAGCGCTTCCCCGAGCCGCGGCGGCCTTGGCTCCGCGGGGATCCGCACGACGCCCGCGCCCGCCGCGCCTTCCAGGTGAGCGGGGTGGGACAGCGACACACCGGGAGGGGACGGGGACACAGCCGGCTGGGCACAGATGGCTCCGGGTGGGCGTGGGCACCCCCAGGGGGGTCTGTGCAGCCCCTCCAGCCCATGTCGCTGTCCCAGGCTGTCACCATCATCACCTACAAGGAGCCCGAGAACCCCGAGTATCAACCGTTCCTGGAGCAGCTCAAGGAGGAGGCGCGGGAGCACTTCAACTTCTCCATCAAGGATGGACTGGTGGGACAGGGAACCGTGGGAATGGTGGGGACACCGGGCTGGGGGGCACAGCGCGGAGCTGGGGACGTGGGGACACGGGATGGAGCTGGGGACAGGGGACAGGGGACAGGGACCCCCGGCTGTGTCCTGTCCCCGAGCTGTCCCCGTGTCCCCAGATGAATTTCATCGCCGCCGCCTTCCACGATGGGGTTCTGCTCTACGCCCAGGCGCTCAACGAGACTCTGGAGCGCGGCGGCTCCGTCAGCGACGCCTCTGCCATCACCCGCCAGATGTGGAATCGCACCTTCTACGGTGAGACCCGGCCCGGCCTGGCCCCTCCCTGTCCCCTCCCCGTCCTGTCCCCATCTCCATCCCATCCCATCCCATCCCA
>VZRM01005847.1:0-43171 GCA_013397955.1 Grantiella picta
CATGATCTGCAGCCGGCTGTCGGCCGGGCTCAGGGGCAGCGGCCTCCGCGCCTCGCTGGGTTCCGCCGCGGGCAAGGTAGCGGCCCCTCGGGAGCGGGGGCGGGCTGGGCTGGGGCCGAGGCGGGGCCGGGGCGGCTGGGGNNNNGCCGTCCTGCCCTGCCCTGCCCTGCGGCGGGGGGGGCACCTCTGTGCTCACCTTTGGCGTACAGCCCCGCCGCCGCTGTTCCTGCTTGTGACAGGTCTTCCCGGCGTGGTTCCCCTTCCCTTCCTTTTCAGCGCCCACCTCCACTACCTTGCTTGGAAATCCCAGTGTTTCCATCTGGCCTTCACCTTGCTCCTAGGAGAGGTCGGGCTGGGCCAGTTAAACTCTTCTTGCAGCTCGCACCTCGCCAGCCTCTGCTCTTGGTTCCTGTGAATACCATTCGGGGGTGCGGGCTTGTTTTTGGCTCTGGCAGCCCTAGGAAGCGGTGACACGAAGGAGCTGGGGAGGCTGCAGTGTGTGACATGGTGTGTGACGCTGCTGCCACTTTCTCCTCCTGCCACGTACCGGGGAAGGTCGCTGTGAGTGTCCCTCTCGTGTTACACGCAGCCTCCCGGGTCCGCTCAGCGCCTCTCCCTTGGGGTCATGCCAAGGAAAAGGCCTCCTGCTTGGAGAAGGAATCCTTTGGAGGTTACAGAGGCCCTGTCGATTCGCTGGCTTGGAATGCTGTAGTAAAGCTCATGTGTCGTCTGCTTGCTTCCTTTATTTGAGGTGAAATGAAACCTTAAAGATCCAGCTTGTTAGAAACTTCCTAATACAG
Source organism: Grantiella picta (assembly GCA_013397955.1). Classification (NCBI taxonomy): domain Eukaryota; kingdom Metazoa; phylum Chordata; class Aves; order Passeriformes; family Meliphagidae; genus Grantiella; species Grantiella picta. Next base: position 801 of record VZRM01005847.1, read on the forward strand.
GCCGATTTTTGCAGGCCAATGGTACATACAAAAAAAAAGTAAAAGTTTGTTTTGTATCTAAATTTCTTTTGTAGTCTTTTTACCATGAACCTTTCGGTGCTCATCTCTGTTCATGGATTAGCTGAATTCAGTAGGTTTCTTGCTTTGTGTGTGTATAAAATTAAGGTCTTGTTCACATATAGTGAAATACAAAAAATGCAGCAAACATTTTTTGCTTTTGTTGTTGTTAATTTTTGTGTTACACAATGCTTACAAAATTCCTTGAGGTTCTTTTCCTTACAGATGTTTTGTCAAAGTACTTAAATGCTGACTAAATACTCAAAGGATTTTTAACCCTGTCAGTCCTTGTTGGTGCTATTAGCTTTACCAGCTCTTTGCTCCTGCCTAATAAAATCTCACAAAATCAAATACCAGACCTGATACGAATGACTAATTGGAAGGGTAGGATTAAGTGTTAGGTGTTTGCATCAGTACACTGAAGTATACTTGTTTAATATGTAGACTTTTTTTAACCTAAACAAAGAGGGCAATTTTTCATAACAGTCATGTTATTTTTGCTTTTTTTCCCCCTTTCTATTCTTTTCCTTCAGGTACTGGCTGGAAGTCCAGGAATACTCAGTAATCATGGGTTTCAGGTGCAACAGCAGCAACAGAGGAGGCTATCGCTCCATGAATACCTGAGCATGGGACTGTTGAAGGAGGCTGGCATTTCTGTTCCACATGGAGTGGTTGCCAATTCGCCAGATGAAGCTTACAAAATAGCAAAAGAAATAGGTATAATATTAAAGAGAATATTTACAAATAGGCATGGGATTAATACTAGGTGTAGCTACTTTTTCTGTCTTTCCTGGTATGACATTCCTTGTAGTTCTGAATATACCTTTTTAAGAGATCCTTCTCTGTGAAGCAACTTTCTTGTTAAGAAGGAATAGGTCAGGTATAAGTTGTATTAGCTTAGACTAATATCACTACTTAAACTTCTTTGAGATGAGTAATATTCTAATTTGTGCAAATCCTGGATTTCTTTCCACTTTTGGCAAGGTTAGAGGAAGTCTTGTGTGAAGAGCTTCAGTGGTGGTGACAAGATCTCATATAGAGCAGAAGATGCAAACCATACTTATCTTTAGGCTACAAAAGAAGAGTAAAATCCTATTCCTTTGTGAGTGTGCTTTTCTGGCAGAATGCAGCTGCTTCATACAGGAGGGGAGGACTTCAGTGGCTTGTATTTACATGCTAAATTCCTGGCTTGTTGATGAAAAAGTACCCAATCTCATTTGCCTGGTGTTTAAATACTTCATTTAGAATTGAGCTTTAATTTTGGACTTGTCTGCCTATTAAGTAGCCGCTTTACCCACTGTCTGTTTTAGGAAAAATTTTTGGTAATTTTTAGATGTAATGTGGATGTCAGCTTCTGTTGTGTGAGGCCTTAATAGGTGGGGTTTTTTTTTTTTGATTGGTTGATTGGTTTGTTTGGATTTTTTTCTTAGTTTAAAGTTTGGGATTTTTTTTCTTTCCTTCCCAGGAAAAACGTCACACAGTTTTAATGAAGGACACTGGTTGTTGTATTCCTCTCTTCTATGCAAATACTCAAATTTCTGTTCACCTCCAGATGGATACATTTGTAGTGATTCCTGAGGTTATCGGTTTTGTTGCATTAATTTCAGTTTCATGTGTAGATTTAATGTGAGAAATGAGATCTCGAAGATAATTTTTTTTCAAGAGGAAGTTATGCTGCTTTGTAATGTAGAAAAGAATTGAAAAGCTGTTTTTTCTTCAGACATGATATTCCAGAAATTCAGGTATTGTCTGCCTGCCTTCTTTATCTTGCTTCCGTTAGAGAGTAAATGATATAAAATATAATAATTTCATTAATATGAAAGTAAGTTGCTAAAATACTTCTGAGAATGGTTTAAATTTCAGAACCTTGCTTTCTGTTAAGGGCAAGCATGTAGCATGATCAAAACTTTGCAAATCAGGCATACCCTTTTGCTCTGCTTTAATAGCTGCACAGATATTGCTGGAGGAAAATGAAAGAACCTTTGTTTATGGCTCTTTAATCAACAGCCTGGAAACTCGTAGGTCAGGATTCCTTTGTTTTGCTCTTGTTCAGAGAGGGCTCCTACAGCAGTCTGGCTGCTGGTTTATAGCTCCATGTCATCCTCTTGACATCATGGGTATGCCTCTTATCTGGAGTATGGGACTCTGGGCTATTTCTTGGGGATCAGAAGAATGAAGTTGTGAAGTGCAATCCTTTGTTGTGAGTTGGCATCCTTTAGTAAAGGAATTCCGGGCTTCTGGTTGTCAGCCAAATACTTTGTTGAAGTCAGTGTGTATTCAATGCTATTGACTTTCTTTGGTACTTGAGATGAGGAAGGGAAAACTTCCGGAGAGGAGAACACACACTGAAGGAGCTTGAGGTTTTGAGGCATTGCTCAAACATGTCGAGAACTCATTCTGAATGGTGACATACTATTCTTTGCTCCAGTGTTTTGGATTTCTTTGTTTTTGTAGGCATTTACCTGCTAGTTTTCATTCGGTTCTTAAAAAAAATCAACAAAACACCAACCAAACCAATCTCTTTCAGAATGAAAAAATTCTTTTTTATGGTCCACCTGCTCATTGTTTATTTTTGCTTTGTAGGAGTAGTTGCCAGTAGATATGGATTTTCTTTTTTTAATATACTAAGCTATTTTATCCAATGTTTGTCTAGACCATTACAAAGACAGTTGGTAATACTCTTTGCTCTGTTTCCCTAGTGCCAATCCACATGTTCCTGTTAAGTTTACTCAGGGCAGATTTCTGACTAAAGGTTGAGTTTGGCATTGGATTTCTTCCCTTTTGCAAATACTTCACTTAGAAATGGGTAACTTTTTATCCCAATGTATAGCAAATGCAAACTTCTCGTTAACAGAGATTACCATAGTTTAGCTGTGACTGTAGATAAATCAGTGTTACAGAAGCATCTCACTTAAATTTTGAAAAAAAAAAAGAGCTAGGTAAGTTCTGTTCCAAAGCATTGATAAGAGACTGCAGCATGACTTGATTGCCTTCAAAATTTATGGTTTACTCTTAGTCATGCTTGCATTCCAGCTAGCACTGTGACCAGTGCTGATTGAGAAGCTGATATGTGTTTGTTGTCAAGAACATGACTAATGAACATAAAGATTATGTAGTGAACAGGTGCTCGGTCAGTATGATAGCAGATAGCTCAGCAGAACACACTATTTGAAATGAAGAGCAATTGCTGTTTGTTAACACACACTTCCGTAGGTGCTATGTATTGTTGTAACTTAAGTTTTGGTGCTTCCTGACACCTTCCTCTCGTAACAGGTGTGTGGAAGGCAGTGACATATTGTATACTTGTAGCAAAGTCTGGGTTTATTTATAGCATGTATTTCTATTCATGATGATTTGAGAAGTAAGGCTTTTTAAGACAATATATTGAAGCAGCTTTTGTGTTCTGGTGGTTTTGTTGGGTTTTCAGGTAGTGAATCCCACAGCTTTATGTGCATGGCAGACTGTCAGATTTTAGTAAAATATAAAGCTATACAAAATAGGAGGTGTTGAGGGACTGAGTGCAAAACATTTCGCCTTTCTACATCAGAGCTCTTGAAAGGAGACTGAAAGCTCCTGAAATCGAGTCTGCTACTCTTGCTGTTTCGGTTTAAGAGGTCCAGTGCACACCATGTCTGTGTGGTTTATAAAGAATGTTCTGTTTTGGTATGTTTTCTACAGAAGGACTCCAGTAATTGTTTTGGCTGTATTCCTGCTGACAGTCCTGTGATTAATAGATGTGTGTTTTCAGACCTTTTAAATTTCAATGTTACTAAAACCTTTTAAGTACTTTTCAGTGTTATTTATTTTTCCATTTCTTGCTTAAACATACAACCTGTATCTGTTAAAAAAACTTTAAAAAAGTAATGTGTAAACTTGGATAGATTTATAAATAGAATTTTTTATTTCAGGCTTGATTTAGTCAGAAATCAAAGTTTAGTACAATGTGTGCAATTAATTATCTTAGGTAAAGTGCTAGTTTTTCCTTTATTAGCTCTTCAAAAGAAATATTCCAGGCACTGTGGCAAAAAGCTGGGGTGGTTTTCTCCTTAGTGTGTGCCACACCCTCCTTGGCTGTCTGATTTAATTATTTGGGGTTTTCTATTCTGTGTCATAGTGAAAACGAATGTCTGTCATATTTTTGGTTCTAGTATTTTTTTGGTTGTTTTACCATTATCAGTTTTCTTTGTTGGTCAGTTATCTGCCTGTCTTACCTGATGTCTTTTAGGTTGTCTGAAACTCCAGAGCATTTATTCAGTTGCTCTAGGACATGGCAAACTTAAGCAGAAATTCCCCAGGTGTTAAAAAAATCATGTAATTATGTTCCTACTTAACTGGTCAAAATCTGTAGATAACCAGCAGTTGTAGTTTAGAAACTAAACTTATATTCTGGCAAATGTTATTTTTCTGGCATCTGAATCTTACATTTTGCTTCAGCTTTTGCTTTCTTCTGTAGCACTTCAATCCTTTGAAATTAAATATCAAAACATATTGTTGATGATAATTCACTAATTAAAATAAACTTGTCTAACCAGCACATTCAGATTTTGACCCCTGTATTCTAATTGCTTGACTTAAGCTGTTGCCAAAACCAAAGCTGTCTTGTGAGCTGATGATGAACTTCATGCAGTTGATTAATATCAGGAAGTATTTGTGTAGAAAATATTTTGTAATAGCAAAAGATCTTGTTCAGTCCCCTGACTGGTATGGTGCTTTCAGTGAAAGAATGATAATTCCTGGCACATAATTATTCCAGTAGTTATACTTTTGATCTGCATGCAGTGAGTCTTCTAACACTCAAAAGTTTCAAATGATGAAAAAATGTAATTTAGAACTTAAAATTCCCAGTAACTATACTTACTAATGAAATGCAGACAGTGTACTCTGAAGAGATTCTCTGTACTGTTGACCAAATTAGGGTCAGCATATTATTTGTGTTGACACTTCTGTTGTTAGTTACAAGCCCATCTTTTCTCTTCCTAGTGCCAGTAAATACACCTATATTGTTTAAACTTAGTTTTTGTTGTATCCATGCAACAAGAAAACATTAGCTTGTGTTATAAAGGGAGGTTTACCTTTTCTGGTGCAAGAATTCTGAAATATAGACTGAGGCAAAAGTCTGAGTCTCTCCCAGGATAAGTTTGCAATTGAGTGATAGTTGAGAACTTGATTGACACTTGTGTTGCTAACCTGTCACTGCCTTTTACTGTTGTCTGTCTTGTCAGAATAGATTAGGCTTGCATGGTTATTTTGAAGGTGTCTATTGTATGGGAAGCAGTACTGCTGCTACAGTTAGTACTGGGCAGAGAAGTGGCAGTTAATGTGATTTGACAAAAGTCAAAATGGAAACTTGTAAAGCAGAACATTTTAGTAAGGCCTGTCTGCCATAATCATTGGACTTTCCTCTTGCACAGAAAACTTCAGAGATACAATGGAACAACAGCCCTTCTTGCCTCTTAATAAGCTTGTTAGCAGATTGTATTTTACATGGATGTCTTTCTGCTTGCTTGCATGCATTGATCTTTCTCCCACTTTGAAAGCTTAGGTTATAGAATCAGAAATTATTCCTTTGAATAAATAAATATTAGTATTGATAGAAGTGAAGATCCTTTTGTTTACTGTCTGTATAACTCTTTCACTGTCTAGTTAATAAATGGTTGGTGAAGGTGATTTCTGTAGTGTTAGTAATGTATAGATTTTTGTTGTCCCGAATGGATTAATGCTAAGTCAGTGTTCTGATTTCAGACACCTATTCTCATTGATATCTACTCTTAATTTTCAAAGCATTTCCTGGCCTTTTCAGGATATTTTACTTACATGTGCTTTTAGGGCTGACTGCCATAAACATGGAAGTGTGATGCTTACCAAATATCTGTTCTGAGAACTGCACTGGCCTGTGGCTTGCTTGCCTCCATTAGCTGTAGTGTGTTCTGGTGCCTTGTGTTAAAGCTTTACAGTTTGTGGCTGCTGCTGAAAGCTGAAGTCCTGCTCACTGAAGTTCCAATGTGCATGTGCTTGCCACATGGTGCACAAGTCTGCAGAAGCACTGTCGGCTGGATGAGCTTTTGCCTTCAGGGAATCACTGTTCTGATTTGCTTCAAGGCATGATAGCGCAAATGCTTCTTCTGGCACAAGAAACGAGGCTGGAGTGAAGAGCTGAGGGCTGGAGGCAGGATGGGATATCTGTGGTGGTGTTTGCTGGCATAAACTGTATGTGGATATCTGCTCTAGGGCAGTAACTGTTATTTTTCATTGCAACACAAGCCTAGCAGTATTTCAAAGCCATGTAAGCAAAAAAAAAAAAGGGCACAGCTGTTGATACTGAGTAGAAAACTATGGTAGCTGCTGGTTTCCAAATTTTTTTCTTGGGTTGCTGTGTATCAGCAGTTCTTTGTTGTTTCAGATTGTGTGACAGTGCTGAAACTGGAACTCTGCAAATGAGGTGTGTGACCAAACACTTCTGTCCTCTAGTTTCAGAGTAATTTTAAATAGGATCTGTGGGAAAAAATGTTTATTGAACAATAAACTTCCTGCATGATGGTTTTGGTTTTCTTGGGACATAGTGGCCTAAATTTTGTTCCAGGTGCATCTATGCAGCTTGATTGCTTGTAAATATAGCTTGTCAAATAAACCTTGAACTTGTTTATGCAATCAAGCAGCTAGTTTGCCATGCTAGAGGAAAACAATTTACAGATCATTAGTAATCTGCTGATTTAATGACTCAGTTGTTGCATAAGGGCTAGTCCAATCATGTTATGGCCAAAACTGATTGTGAAAAATTAAAAGTTGTTTTTCTCACACTCTTATGGATGTCCGTATGTTGACCAAATTTAATAATGCATAATAATAACATTTTTAAGAAATATCTTCCAGCATCAGGGCAGTGGGGCATTTAGCCCACTGCTCTGCCTGAGAACAAAAGAACATACTATTTAGAGCAATTGTTAGCCTACCTATTTTCTGCAATCCATTACCCCTCATTTCCCCTCAGCATTTGTATTTGTTGCTTTAAGAATATCAGAGCGAATAACTCTGCCCGGTTCCTTTTGACTCTTCTATTCTTCTTTCATATCTCCTGGCAGGCTTCCTTTTATTTTGTGTAAAGAAGGGTTTTTGGTCCTTGCACCTTTTTAAAACTAACTTCCCTTGGTAGATAGCTTTTGGTTTTGGCTGGTGTAGAGGAGAAACCAGAATGATGTGCATGTAGTCATGTGTTCTTGCTCTGTCCATCACGGGTATGGCTGAAGACTAATCATGTTCTTGCTGTCTTCTCCTTTGACAGATTTAAGGACGTGCTAAGGTCATTTCTTGTAAGGGAATCTCTTAATTTCAATGATCATCTTAGTAACCAATTTATTTTTATGCCCAGAGCTAAATATGATGTTCCAGCTAAGATCTTACCAAAGCTTTAGTTGGGATCTCGTTTTGACTTGTTAAGGTTCTGGTGTTTGCTGCTAGGAGGAGTAATTACTATAAAGAAGGTGCCTGTGGGTGAACAGAGAAGCTTTTCTGAAAACTTCTCTGTAGTAGCAGCTTTTTATCTTCTGTACTTAGTGTAGGAAATGGAAAACAAGCTTTGTACTTGAAGTAATTTCATAAAAATTGTCTTGTGTGACTTCTATAAAGTAGCTTAACTTGATTGCCAGTAAAAAATAGTTATCTTCAGGAATGGAATTAAATATTAGAATCATAGAGTGTAGTAAATCACCATATACTAGTGTGTTTTTAACCTTCATGCTTCTTATGCAAAAGAACTTTAAAATCATGTGTGAATTCAGAGATCTGTTGTAAGGTAGGCATTTAAGAAGTAAAATCAACAGATCGCTGATTGGGAGGAGTAACTTGAGTCTTCTGCTTATAGCCACTCTAGCTTGTGATACCGTTTGAGTTTAGTTTCACCTGTCTGGGCAGGACACAGGTCAAAATAGGAATCAACACAACTTCTGTATCTGTCATAACTTTCCTCAGTAGTGTAGTGGCTAGTTTTGCTTAAATACTGTAATTTTTCTTAGGCATTTCCATGGTTCCCTTTTAACATCCAAGGGAACAGCAAGTTCTTTTTTTGAGTGGAAAGATCAGAGTGGCTCAGCTAATGGTGTTATGAGAAAAGATGAGATGTGCTGAACAAATGTGGATGGGGCAGTTCTTAACATCTTGTAGTCTAGCTGCTGTCTGTACTCTGTGTAAGTGAGCTTGAATAATAACTCAGGACTTCATGTTTTCTCCTTTATCACCCTAAATGACTTGATGAACTCTTTTTCTTTGTTTTTTTGTCTTTCAATGACAATTCAGAATATCCCAGTTAATTTTCATTATATTCTCATGCTTTACTTTTTAAACCCAAATGCCCAGTCTCCCCTACTTAGAAGAACACTTTGTAGAGAGTTTTTAAACAGTTAAAGCCAACTAAAGGGCTTACTTTGCCTACTCTGGGAAAAATAGTGGGTTTGTTTAGGCCTCTGACTTCTGCAAAGCACTCCAGTTTATGTATTAGTGCTCTGCTGGATGGAAGCCAGAGTGGCAAGCTGATTTGGGTAAGTGTTATAGTTACATATAATTGCTGGGAAGGTAGTGGTTGCAGAAATGGTATTTGTAGTTGACTGAGGAAAATCTTGCATTATGATGTGTCAGATACTCAGTTTCATCTTGTTAATAATCCGTGAGGTGCTAGCTATTTTTTACTGGATGCCTGATTGTCTGTGACTCCAACATGTATCAAAGATGTATCAGAACTCCAGCGTTTTTGGACACTAACTGACCAAGGTTTGTTCAGAGAGCAGCCTAAAGCTGCAATTTTTGGATTATTTGAGATTTTTGGAATAATCTATGTCAGTTACAATATGGTCTTCAGTTCACGTGTTTGTATTTTGAATGGTGGGCGTGGAGAAGGGGGGATAAAATTGAAACAACCTTTGTTATTCTACCTGAAGCAATTTGTTTTAGTAGTCACAGATGACAAATATTTGGGTTTTCTTTTGTTCTAGGTACAAAGGATCTTGTGATAAAAGCACAGGTTTTAGCTGGTGGTAGAGGAAAAGGAACATTTGAAGGTGGCCTCAAAGGAGGAGTGAAAATAGTTTTTTCGTAAGTTCTTTCTAAATTATCCAACCAAGTGGAAAAACTTCAGTGTTTCACATTATGGATTGAATCTATTGCTTTCTTTAAAACCAGTGTTTTAATTATTAACCTTAAAATAACAACAAATTAGATAAGACTTTTTAAATGCTGCTTCTGTTTTTACAGCAGTTTCTTTGTCACATTCTGAGCTTCTTTTATTCTAGTCCAGAAGAAGCAAAAGCTGTCTCCTCCCAAATGATTGGAAAGAAGTTGTTTACCAAGCAGACAGGAGAGAAGGGCAGGATATGCAATCAAGTATTTGTCTGTGAGCGCAGATATCCCAGGAGAGAGTACTATTTTGCAATAACAATGGAAAGGTCCTTTCAAGTGAGTAATATTAGAAGTAGAAGTAAGCTAATTAACTTGTTACAACTGAATTTAAAAAAATCAACAAAACTGTTTACTGTACTGTTCACTTGGTTTTGAAAATCAGAAGTATACAAGCTAAATTTTATTTTCTAGTATATCTGACTATAAGATTGCCTTTGTTTTTAGATACTTTACAGATGTAATGCTACAATTTAAATTTACAGAATAATAAATGAGTACTGGTAGCCCCGACTGAAATTCAGAGTCACATGGCCAAAGGGGAGATGGGTAGAATAAGGGGATAATTTTAATTTTGGTTTTAATTTGCATTTTCATGCCAGATTATACAATTTAGTTAAAAAATAAGGCTACATGTGTGCATGTACATCTACACCCTGTTTTTGAGTGTCAGAAACAAGATAAGTAAAAATGTTGTGGAAGAGCAAGTGGTCCTGCATAAATCAAACATCCTTTTTCTCCAATGTGTGAAGGTTCCTAGAGGTGCACTGGTTTGTCCCCTGATTTTGAGGGTGCTGGTACCTTTCTTATGCTAGTGCTCTTTAGCAGTGGGTAAGCAGATTTGGGCCTAGGAGGTCTGTCTTCAGTGCTTTCAGGAAAATGAAATCCAGTCTTTTCTGCATATATGGGCTGTATGTGTGGGTATGTAGTTTTTTAGGGTACAATTCTAATGTGGTTACCGAAATGTGTCAGTGTTTTCTGACTGACAAGTGTTCTATTTGGAGCATAGAACATGAATTGCTAAGTAACTTTAATGAAGACAGGGTAAAACAGATCTTGGAACTTTATTTTCTGATCTCAGAAAAACTGGGTTTGGTCTGTTCAGATGCTTAGGGGTTTGCAGAGGCACTGCTTTTTGGGAATTTTTGGGAATTCTGGCATAGGCATGAAATAGTTTTCTATGGAGTAATGAGAAAACTCGTCTTACTCTTATTTCTTTTTCGTAGCAATATTAGGAATTAAATATTGTATTGGTTCCTTTTTCTTCCTCTGTGGTGTTCTTTTTGATAGGGAAGTATCAGCTATGTTGAATTATGAGACTTGGGCACCTCCATTGTGATGTGTGCTGTAATAGAGCAGGGAAGATTCGAATGTTACCACATGCACCACAAGGTGGCATTAAAATGCTGTAAATGAACGCATTTTAGACTCTTAAAATTGTGTAAGCAATAAGCAAGGATGCTTAGGGAAATAAAATTTACTGTAACTGATTTAACCACATTAGATAGGGGAAGTGTGTTTTTGTGACTTGCTCTTGTATGAAAGATAGATCTTATTAGCATGTATGGAGCATACTGTGTGGGTTGTTGCCTTTTGATAGGGATGTGCTTTGTTTTTACTGCTGATTTTATAAGTCATGTTTTTAGATGTGCTTGTAATTACTGTAACTTGTATAGGATGCTTAGGATGAGGAAATACTTTTCAAAAGAAGGAAGCGTGAAGGTTGAACAGCACACATTGTTTATTCCTGATGTTGTTGCAGATCTCTTCCTTTAAAGAGGGGGAAAAATGATTAAAATAGTCAGCTGAAACTGGAACTTTATGACTTGGATATTATTCACTAACAGGGGTTTATGTTTTAAGCAAAACTCTTCGCTTTAGTCAATTCTATGGAACGATGAATTATTTTATGGTCAGTTTGTAGCTTACTGACAGTTCAAGATAAGAATATCCAAAAATGTTCATTGAGTTGAACCTTGTTATTAGATGCATGATGATTTGGTAGCTACATATTTCCCTTTGGAGGGGTGGTAGTGGGAGGGGAGTGGTGTGGTTATTAAGCATGTTCTCTGAACCAGGGTCACATTTTCTGTAATTAATTGTCACCAGTTATAAGGCTGTTTAATTGTTAAGAGTTCTGCTGATAGGAAGTGCTGCCTTAGTATACCCATGGTCATAATCAATGCTTGGGTGGTCATAAGGGAAGGTTGGTTGAGGGGATCCAAGGATGTCTCTACTGTGAACTGGAGGAGAGATTTTTAGGTTCCATGGTAGTGAATCCTTGATTTTTTGTTGAGATTTAGACAGCCTTTTTAAAAATAAAAAAAACAACTTGGCTGCAAATGCTATCAATTCTGGTTTCCTAATTTCTTTTATTAAGGAATAACTGAGTGCTGTTTTGTTTTGCTGTGACTTACTTTCAGTGAAGGCTATAGTTCGTGAACATTGTTAGCCTACTGAACAGGTATGGTTTGCAATAATTTATTGCTAAGTTCTGCAGACCACCATTTGTCTTTGAATAAATTAATAAATAAATGATCTGAGTTTGTGTAGGGGTGAGTGGAGAAGGTGGAGATGAGAAGGTCGTTCTTTCTCTAGTGGCAACCTAAAAGATAAAGTGTGTGTGATTATGAAGTTGAATCTTTCTATCGAAATTTAAAACTAGTATGTCTGTGTTAATTGCTCTGCTGCTACTTTGCGAAGGAAGTTTTTCCTTGTTAAAAGAAAGTGGACCTAACGTACACCTTAACATTTTGAAAGTATTATTAAAAGGTTTTATATGGATGTATTGAGTAGCTAGTAACACTCCCTTCAGAGCATACAAGAAAAATGCCCAAATAAAAAAATTTCCAACAAAAAGGGTTTTATTGCTGTGAGGTATCTTATCGGAAGAGCTAAGTTTCAATTGTGTGATATAAAATTACTTACACTTTTTTTTTTCTTTTTTGTTCTAGGGTCCTGTACTGATAGGCAGTTCTCAGGGTGGTGTTAATATTGAAGATGTTGCTGCAGAGAATCCTGAGGCGATAATAAAGGAACCTGTCGATATAGTAGAAGGCATAAAAAAGGAGCAAGCTGTTAGGGTAATTGTTAATGTGGGAAAGTACACATTACTGAGGATGGGAGGGTTACTTCTAATTTTTGTAAAGGGTGTGTGCATTCAACTTCCTGAGTTGCCTTAAATCTTTGTTTGAAACAAATTTGAGCTAGATATTTAGGTGTTTTCAGGTAAATCAGTGTAAATCCAACTGCATGGCAGTACTTTATCTATATTTTATACGGCTGTGTAAAGACATATAATGATCAATTTTTATAAGCTCTTTTTTAGGATAGGTGCAGTGTTCTGTATTAGAAAGCATCTGTTCAAACCTAAGAGTTACTTTTTTTTCAACCCCAGGTAGACAGGTCAGGTGCTACATCTACAAATTCAATTGACCCTGAAATAAGAGCTAAATTGAGACAGCCCTAACATGAGTTAACCAATAACCATTCTTTTACTTTCAGCTTGCCCAGAAAATGGGATTTCCTCCTAATCTGGTGGATGAAGCAGCTGAAAATATGATCAAATTATATAATCTCTTTCTGAAATATGATGCTACCATGATAGAAATAAATCCTATGGTGGAAGATGCATCAGGAGTTGGTAACGTTTCTTATTCGTACTCTTCGTGTAACACCTTGACATTTTTGTAAATATTGGTTGCTTTGCACTGCTAAAACTTCAGCTGTATACAGCAAGAGGAGTTAGTATTAACATGGTATGTTGAAAAACAAATTTAATAAAGCATATAAATTTGAGAATCTAAATAAAGTAGAAATCTGTTCCTTATTGCTAAGTAGGATCTTAAGTTTAGGTAACTTCCTTTTTTAATTTTTATATTTTATTTACAAAGAGTACATCTACTGAGGATAAGGCATTCCTGGAAATCAGGTCTTTTCAAAATTCATTAATTGAAACTTGAGCCATCTCATGTATCCAGAATTGGTATTGTAAAGGTAACTAGAGTTGTAGCACCTTCTAGAAATCTCCTGCCTTTATGATTCAGGCATTAGAATGACTGATGGAGTGTGATGTATTGAAAGACTGTGGGGGTTTAAGTAGTATCTTGATGTCTATTGGGTTTTTAACATACCAATTGCAGAACAGTTATTTAATGTTCAATCACAGCCAATTCCCCTCTACCAAATACAAGGCAGTAGAGAATATTTCTACTTGAACTCAGCTATAACAGTTTGAAATTTAAACATGAACGTAGCTCTTTCATCAAGTTGTGTGATTGCTGTTACACTGTTACTGGGATGGTTTTCTTGTGGTGTTTTTTTTTTTTCATAGTGCTTAAATGATCAGTATAGAGCAGTCTCTCCCATCTGTTTATCGATTCTTGTAATTTTTGTGTCATTCTCACTGGGGAATAGAAATGAACTGATACATTTGTACAGACAGAAACTTAGTTCTGATGTAAAGAAAACTAGGTTTTCTGCTTCCTAAATCTGTATAAATTTACTTCCATGTGTTTTTTCCTGACACTTTTTCTTCCAGCTCAAATACTTTTCATTGTGTTTCTGTGTGCTTACATTCATGCACACAAATTATGTATATTTATTCTAAAAGCAAAAACTAAGATGGATTAAAAGACCTTAAACCAGAGACCTTCTGTAGGGAATAATTTTATGCTAATTACTTGTGGTGGTGCCTCTCCCCCGCTCTTTTCCAGGCTGCGGTGTGATCTGAGAAAGCATAATTTAACCAGATTTATCAAACAGCTTGTTGTAAGCTTTTTTTGGGTTTAGAGTGCCTCAAGAAATAGTTATCTTCCCTTTTTGTGCATAACTGATTATGTGGGGAAACTGGAGAGAATCTTGTATTTATTGGCAGTGCTAAGTGTGTCTTTTTAGCAAAACTTTGTGTTTGGCCTGCATGACCTAGCTGCCAAGTTGGACTTAACATACTTTTAACACATTCATGTAGCAGTTGAATTGTTATTCTAATATTAAATGATGGCTAATAATGGTGTTTTTTTTCTCTTTCAGTGATGTGTATGGATGCAAAGATAAACTTTGACAGCAATTCAGCCTATCGTCAGAAGAAGATCTTTGATATGCAGGATTGGACACAGGAAGACCAAAGAGACAAGGATGCTGCAAAAGCAGATCTCAACTACATAGGATTGGATGGAAACATAGGCTGCTTAGGTATGTACTATTCAATGAATTTTAAATGACCTAATGGATTTATAAACTGAATTCCTAAATATTATCTTTATTCTCATATAGTCAATGGTGCTGGTTTAGCTATGGCCACAATGGATATAATTAAACTTCACGGCGGAACTCCAGCAAACTTCCTTGATGTTGGTGGTGGTGCTACAGTACAGCAAGTGACAGAAGCCTTTAAGCTTATTACCTCTGATAAAAAGGTGAGGGAAGAGTTGGCATATCAAGGTCCTACACAGTGGTAAAACAGGCTATGGTTTGGAAGACAGTGCTTAGTGCATGTTCTCCAGAAAACATGATTTTATAAGCATAGAGGCAGAAAGAAAGAAGATTGAAATCTTAGTGTAATCTTGGTGTAGATGAAGGAGGACTGAAAATCTATGGAATTTTTTTACCTTTTTAAATAATAGGTTTTTTTGCTTTGTATGAGTAGACAGTTTTGTGTCTTCTGGTTGAAGTTACAGCTGTATTTGAATCTGTCCAGAAATCTTGGAGTAAAAAACTCTCACTGTCTGCTGTTTAAACAGAAGGCAGTATTCAGATGGTTTTCCTTTTTTTTTTTCATTTTGGACCTGTTTTGCAGCTGGGTCTGTGTTGTGCGTAGAGTTGTAGAGATGAATATTTGCTGTTCACAAACAAGTTTCTAAGGTACTGTTTATATGTAATGTAAGATAAAATAACTTTGTTAGAGGTTTGGAAGGGCTTTAATGTTTATCCTATTAAACATTTATCAGAAGTGCTTGAATATTATTAAAATAATAAATTGGTTGAAACTAGAGGAGGAGCTTTCCCACAAAAGTAATATGAGGGCTGGATTGATGGTCTACATAGAGATGCTTATCCTAGTGGGATCTTGGCAATTTGAGAGTTTTTAAAAATAAGAAAATATTTTAAAAAGGGTAACTGTAAAAAGTGAGAATGACTTGTGAGACCTGCTGACGGTATCCTACTTTTGCATCAGAATGTTGTGTACCACTTGCCCATTGTTGGAAAGGGCAAGAAATAGTGAGTGAAGTTCCAGAGGAGCTTAGTCTCTTTCTCATTGGAAAGACTTGTGATCAAATGCAGGGTCTGTAATACCCTCGAAGAGTGTTATAGAATCATTGATTCGTTTAGATTCAAAAAGACCTTTTAAAATTGAGTCCAACCATAAATCTAACACTGCCCTGTCAGTCCTGCACTAAACCATGTCCCTAAGCACCACATCTGCAAGTCTTTGAAATACCTTCAAGGTTGGTCACTCAACCACTTCCCTGAGCAGCCTGTGCCAATGATTAACAACCCTTTCGGGGAAGAAATTTTTCCCAATAACCAGTCTAAAACTCCCCTGGTGCAACTTGAAGCCACTTCCTGTTGCCTTACTGCTTGTTACTTGGGAAGAGAGACTGAACCCCACCTTGCTATATCCTTTCAGACAAATGCAGAGAGCAATAAGGTCCCCCCGAGCCTCCTTTTCTCCAGGCTAAACAACCCCAGCTCCATCAGCTCATTCATAAGACCTGTTCTTTCTTCACATTCTTTGAGTAAATTGAGGGAACAGGGAGGGACACAGTCACAGAGCACCTGAATTACAGAGAGAAGAGAAGAAACAAGAATCTGAGGGTTGCTGATTTGGGACAAGTTTTTGCAATGCAAATTCTCTGCTGATGCATGGACAGAGGGTGTCCAAACAGACTTCTTAAAACAACTTTTCCTTTCTGCCTTCTTAAAACAACTTTTCCTTTCTGCCTTCTTCCAGTTGCTCACTATTATGTGAAAAACAGTGACTATAGCTGGGGTTCCTGGTGCTGAAACTCAAAGACCAGTGCAGCTCACTGGTGTCACGGGCTGCACTCAGGGCTCAGTTCAGGGGTTGTTTGAAACAGCCTTCTGGGGTGCCAGTCTAAGTTGCCCGTTAGTAGCTGGAGCAAGAACAGTGTCACACAGATGAGCTAGTCTAATTGCAAGATAATGGGAGCCAACTTACTGTTTATGAACCAGTTGCACAGGAGTGTTTTGTCTTGTCAAGTTTATTCTGTCCTCTAAGGCTGTCTGCCCATTTTGTCTCCTGCTTTGTTTCATCTTTCACCTCTGACTGTGGTTCTTTTTACCCTTCCTTTCCATCACTTGAGTAGAAAAAAAACCTTCCTTTAACTTCTGGCTTAATCCTCCTGAATAAAATGTATTTCACATAGCTTAACTCTAAGCATGCTGGCTTTTAAGTAAACCATGTAAATAGGGTTTTGTGTGTAAGTTTTTTAAATTTCTTGTGTTTTTTAGCTTCTTCAGTATGCGGAGATACTGGTGTGGGGAGTACCTCTGCTGGAGTACTGTTAGAAATGGAAAGATAAATAGTTGACAAAATTACTTTACTGAAATAACTGCTCTGCTGTATGTGACTTTATAGAACTGTACTTTTGTTGCTGATGTTCTCTAGAACAGAAATGTTCAGTCTTTTGTAGAGTCCCGTAAAACACTTAAAGAACTTGAATTATCCTTAGGCTGAAGTCTGTGTGCTGCTTTCATCTGATGTGCCTCTGGCCATTTTTAACATGAATACTGTCATTGATTCTGTAGGTACTGGCTATTCTGGTAAATATTTTTGGTGGCATTATGAGATGTGATGTTATAGCACAAGGCATCGTTATGGCAGTAAAGGATTTGGAGTTAAAAATCCCTATTGTGGTACGGTTGCAAGGTGAGTATGCTTCATATATATTTGCATATATTTTTCTAATTGAGAGGTGTTATTGAGCTTATATATTGTGTGGCAAGTTGTCTGTGAGTTGAAGTCAATGGAGAATTAAAGCAAGCCTTGAATTTAGATGGTGTGGATTAGCAAGTTAATAAAAAAAGACTTCCTGCTTTTTAACAACTAATGTTGTTTTTTAGATTTATTCACTAACTTTTGGAACATGCTTACTAGATATATGAGACTAGTAGGTAGTAGTAGTGGTAGTAGTACTTTCCTGTTCAATAAGAGTGGCATTTTATCTGTTTCTTAAGGTACACGAGTTGATGATGCCAAAGCTTTAATAACAGCTAGTGGCCTGAAAATCCTTGCGTGTGATGACTTGGATGAAGCTGCAAAAATGGTAAGATAGCTGGTAGTGAATATTCTTTTCAGAACATAGCATCTGTTGCTGAGTATTGAAAAGTCAAAACTCCATTCAATCAACTAAAGGTAGTTTAGGAGAAATCACAGTGCCAGTTGCTACCAGTGTCTGAAGCAAATAATGTACAAGTTAGTACATAGTTTGTCAGGGGAGCAACTATGCAGTCAGAGGCTATTAAACCCCACAAAACAAAACCAGATCAATGATCAGGTCAGCCACCTCTCTTGGTAGGGAAATGGCTAATTGGCAGAAAATACTTAAATTTAGGTGGCTGAAAAATGCAATGTAATGCTTCCTTTTGTAGACCACTGTATTACAGTGTGCATGATTAAAACTATAGTTGATCATGTTTCCTCATGAACTAATTAGATATTCAGATACACTGATTTTTTTTGTGTGTGTGTGTTGCTTTGCTTTGTTTGTGGAAAAGAAAGTTTTTCTAGAAATGTATAGGAAAAAATTAGAAGATATCTGGTAGATTGTGTGTCATGAAGAAACTTAGGAATCTTTTTTTTTTTTTCTCTCCAAAGGACCACTTACTCAGTTATAACATTCCATTCTAAGCAGGAAATAATTCAGAGAGATTTCTAGTTGTGATGCAGGAGAAGATGAGGCTCCTTAAGCTGTCAAAATAAGACCCAGAAATGCTTGCAACAGAAACTCTGAGAGGAAATAGCTTCTAAATATGTAGAATCTCTTGTGAGTGGCCACCTCAACACCTCCCAGATTAACAAGGTGGCACATAAAATTTAAAACTTGTAGCATTTTATTAAGCATTTATTTGTTATAAATGAGAAGCAGACTTTTAATTCTGTGTGATATTTTCCAGAGTACTTTATTATCTTTCATTTAAAAGTGATTAAGAAGTACTGAGCTAAATAGTAAACCCCCCTCTCACCCCCTCTCTAACCCCCTATAATATCTTACTGATGATTCCCTGGTATCGCTTTGTTTAAAAAGATTGATCTAGCTCAGTCAAGTTAGGAGTGTTTTGAAATTAAGTCTTTATTTTCTGTTTTTCAGGTGGTGAAGCTGTCTGAAATAGTAAGCTTAGCAAAACAAGCTCAGGTGGATGTTAAATTTCAGCTGCCAATTTGATCTGGGAAACGTCATGCCAGTGTCTAACGTTCTCTGAAATACTGTGTTCTGAGGGAAACTTTTAATTTTTATTTCGTGTGGAGGTTTTGATTGACAGGCGCACAAACTGAAGCATCCAGTCTTTAATGTTAACATTCAGAATGGTCAGAATTCTTGTAAAAGTGTGTATTGCTGATATTTAGTCTTTCTTAGTTGTTATTCTCAAGCCTCCAGCTTCTGCTGCAGAATGTCACTTGCAATATACTTCTGCGTTGTCCAAAGTAAAGCTTCTGGTTGAAAAATAATTATTCTGAATACATTTTGAAGTTACTTTACTTGTAAATTTGTATTAGCCTTGTTTAAAAGTAAATACGACTGGATTATCTAGTTGTCCATGTGGAGAAATGTATTGAAACGGTATTTTATGTTGGAGACATTTGTACTTAGCAGTATAATGGACATGAGCAAACCAATCATTATTTATGAACAGATGCATTTGAACTTGATCAGAAATATTTTTAGAAGTCCTTCATTGAAGTGGCTGGTAACTCTTCTGGACAACGTGTTAAATCACTACAAAATATACTGTAGCACTTAGATTTTCACAATTTCTGGTCCTCACAAAAAAGCATTGTGTAGTTTTATATACAAACAAACATTTACCAAGCTTCAAAGAGACAGGTTAAATAGAGAATTAAAATGTCTATTGTACATCGCTAATAAAATTGTACATTAATAAAATATCTCCCAAAACTTCTACTGTCTTTCTTTTGTATGTTACCATTTGGATAAATTGCATATAGTTAGGGATTAAGCCATAATTTAAGATAGCAAACTAAAACCTTTTTAGGATTAAAGTTACAGTGCCACATATGTTAATTTTTTTTCTCCTTGAAATGCACTGTGTGATTAAAAAGACTTGAACCCTTGTTGAACAGCTTGGGCAGATATCATGCTTCTAACATCCTGCTGAAATATAACTCATCCCTGCACAAACAAATATGCAGGAAATTGTTGCTTTTTGGGGAAATACTTCTACTAACAAATAACCATTGATTTTTGTCACCTTACTTGATTTTCACATTGCATTGAACTTGGAACTTGGATGATGATGCATTTACTGTTTAGTTTCCAAATGAACACACATTTTTTTGTTTGTATTTTGTAGGCTTTTTTGTTTAAAATGTTATATTTCTGGCTACTGAGAGTGTAGTTTTATCTGGAAATCAACAAGCCACCTCTGTGGTGGGATTTGAGAATGGAAAATCATACAGTTATGAACTAAGGACTTAAAAGGATTATATGAAATTTGGGAGAGTCAATATATGGTTATGAAGAAGTGGGGTATTAAATGAAAAAACTTTACATTAGCATGGTACATTTCAGTAATTTTTTGGCAGTAGTAAAGAAAATCAACAGGAATTAAACTCTTTCTGAATTTAAACGATTATTTTTGATCCCAGTTGTTCTCTCACAACTGAATACTGTGTGCTGCTGATCTAGCATGCTAAATTTGGCTTGTGGGTATGCTTGGAATTGCTTTTATTCAGTAGCCTTGAATTGAATTGCAGAGATAACTAGTTTGAATACATCTGCTAAGCGTTGAATAATTTAGAGAATATAATTAATTTTTAGCCTGTGGGTTTGCTTCTATTTTTTTTTTTTTTAAAGATCTTTGAAATCTTTGTGAACTGCTAATGTTAAATGAATAGTCTTTTCACACAATTCTGTTGTGGAATGGAAGCAAAACTAGATCCTGCTGTTGATCCAGAATTTGCTTATACCCCGTTTGAATTGTTAAATGTGGCTGAGTTAGGGGAGAGGGAGCCAAGGCAGAGCCATGTCCATCTTTGAGAGGAATAAAATGCTGACACGTTCAGTAATGTATTTACAAGTAGCAGACTTGTCAAAGAAGTGTTTTGCCATTAGGGTATTTCTAAATCCCGTATTATTCATTTAACAATGAATGTAGAATAGGTGTGACATAGGACGGTGGCAGCATACAATTTCCTGACCGGGGTGTTCAGAACGTACCAAGTCACTTTTAGGGCTAGAAAAATCTGTAGACTGTAAGATAGTTGCTTTAATTTACTTCAGCAAGGCTTTGTAATCCAAGTACTACCTAACTGGAAAAAATGGAATTTTCCTTTGGAATCAGTGGTGTGTAAGGGGCTGCAGGTGCTGTCACAGACAGGAGGGGAGGCATGGGATGAGTGTGACCAGGATGGCATATATGGTGTGTGTATATATATAGTTATCTAGCATGGCCCTTTGCAGAGATGGGTTTGGAAACATTCCTTTCATGTGGTGAATGAACAGAATTAGTGATTGAATGATTTGTGTTAAGTATCTTGAAACTAAACAGGCATATGGAGATTGCTTTAATTAAGGTATAAGAGTACTATGGGGACCTTTTAATTATGTGTATGTTTGTTGCCTAAATCAAAGCATGTTGCAACCAAGGAGTGTTAATTCATTTGGTGTGTAGTTGATAATTTAAAGGCCCAAAGATGATGTATCTGAATTTATTTAAAGCCTTACAGACAACCTCCTTACCCATACTGTATTGTAATGTTTATAATCAAAAGGTATGTAGGAATGGAGACTTGCTAAAATTAGTCTATACAGCCAGAAGCAAAATTCCTAACAACGTAATCAAAACATGAAAAATGTGTAAACAACTTCTTAGAGATGAAAGCTTCAAAGGAGCAGGAATTTTAATGACAGTAGTTTATATTAGGTGACTGGCTGCCTTTTGATGCAGTTGTAACTGTTTTTGAAATACCATGAAAACAAACATATTTTTGTAAGAATAGTTTAACCACTACCAATCTTGAAATACAGAAACTAGTTGCTCTCGTGTTCCATAACATCCCCAAGTGTGGGACTCAGGGCACTTTGTGGTCAATGTGCTTGAAGACAGCTCTGGTGAAAATTAAGAGTCAAACTTACTCCCTAAATATTAAGTATTAAATTACCCCTTAAAATATTAAGTATAATTTTTTAATGTGTTATGTACACCAAATTCTAGTTAATGTATTAATCCACTTTCTACTGTGATACTTCAGTGAAATAGTTGACCTTCATGGAAAAAAAGACAGTAGGATTTTAAGTAGTATTAGTGTAGATACTGTTGGGGGATGTAGTCTAACTTGGTTAAAACAATTCTTATGCTAGATTCCAATGTTGAACAGTTGGAAAGAAAAGTATAAAAAAATGAAGCTCTGGAGGAGTTGGGAATAAAGCTGTGTTTCAAACTACTAATGAGTCTAATGCATGTAATGTGGGGGAACGCCTGTATATTAACACCTTGGAAAAAACTCCCTGCTGCAAGGAGGAAAACTCCAATTTTATGGAAGTGAAACTGCTAAACTTCAAGTAGCTAACTAGCTTCTTACCACGTGCAGATGAAAGAGTAGCCCTGGATTTAATGGAGGCTTAATTGCAAGCTAAGAGTATACTATTGAAAAATTCTTAAATTCAAATGTCAAGCTGATACAAACAAAGGAGAAAGTCAATATAGGATGTGCATGAAGCAACAGCTCGCCTTTGAGCTGTGTGGGGGCTGTAGGCAGAAGGTGTGAATTGCTGCTATTTTGTACTGAGGAACCTCTGCCTCAGTGTACAGGGCTTGCTTCTAAATCCTGATTTCAGTCTGCCTGGCAGAGGCTATCACTGCAGGTGGTGTCTTTAATATCTGCTGTATCCCAGCTGAGGGAAGCTGCAGTGTAAGAAAACATCTGTACTGGCCGGTGTTTCTAGAAAGATACATCGTACGGTTTTCACCTTATGAGAACAGATAGGGAAGAGAAAAAGGTGCAGCTCGACCTCCCCAGTGAACAGAGGCTGGGGCCAAGGGGGAGGAGGAGACATTAGCTCTCTCTTCTTCCCATCAAATTGCCTGGCAGTTAAAGTGCCAAGTTAAAGTAACCTGAGGGAAAAAGAGTGTTAGATCTGGATAAGTAACAATGATGCCTCACAAACACTCTCCTGTTCAGCAGTGATTTGGAGTTTGGAGTATTGTTAGAGGTAGACACAAATGAGGCAAAAACCACTCAAAACTGGCAGCAGCTGCATCCTGGACTTTCTATTCTGCAGGTGAGCTTTATCACATCAGGCCCATTTATTTTCATTTCAGGTGAATAGCTGAAACACCCTGCAAACCAAGTTATATCTCTTAAAGACAATTGGGATAATTAGTTTTGTAATATATGGTATGTCATAATTAAGCAAATCTTAAAATGTAGTGAAAGATTTTCTTCAGGTGTCTGTTAAAGTGCAAGAATCTAATGAAGTGCCTATCCACATGGTTCTGTTGCTTGGTTTGTAACTCTTCCATTTACAACTGAGCAACTAATTTCCATATGCAGGAAATGCTGAGAAAATAGTGTTTTTCCCCTGAGAAACAGGGAACAGAGAAAAAAAGTTGTTCAGTTGTGGTGGCTGATATGAGACCAGTAAAAATTTTTACTCACAAAAATCTAAAGGACAGAACTTACTGAGAATTTATTTTTGACAAAAAATCTTTTGGTTTATTTGTTTTTTACCTGACTCCTAATTTCATGTATTGAAATACAAGAAATTCCACAGCTGTCTAAGAGAGCAAGTGTGGGAGCAATAGATATGCAGCAATGGGTATAGCTTCTTCTTGATAAAGGGTTGTGGTATTCTGTGTCTGCAGGGCAGGTTATTTTGGGACAGTGTCTTTGGTTTCTCAGGCAGTAGTTAGCTCCTTGCCTCTAGGAAAGCAGAAATTCAGAGTGCAGGAAGAGAGCCTGAAGCACTGTATGTTAGACTTTCCAACATTTCTGATAATTCAGTTTCCTTAGGGGGAATTCACAGCGCTGCGTTTTTTGTTTCTTTTGGGTTTTTTATTTGTTTAGGTTTTTACCCCCCTACTCTCACTTCTGGACTTGTATCATGCTCTGGACTTAAATGATCTTGTTTGGTCTCCATCTGCACCCAAGTTCAAAAACACTGAGGGGCCTTACCTGTGTTGCTGTCTCCTGCAGTTCCTCTCCTGCTGTAGCTTCTGCTGACGCTCTTGAAGTCTTCATCAGTCTGTCCTTTTTTTTGCAACAGTGACCTGTTTCTGCAACATGTCAAGGGAAGTGAGAAGGGATCTGAATGGGTACACCCTGAATGAAAGACTACACTGCAAATAACATGAAACTACTCTTTGTATTTTTACAGTTGTTTTTATACTTCACCCAGATTCTGAGTGTGAGAACATGCTAGTAGTTTTACAGTTATGTGTGTCTTTGTGCATATATGTGCCTTTGCATATATGTGTATGTACAAACATGCTGAGATTAATAGATATGAATTTGTGGACAGTTTATCAGTTTGCACTCTGTATCTCTCTGCTGCAATTAACTTAGTTACCCAATTAAGTGCTGCTCACAGAAGGTGTGGGTTGGCAGAGTTGTTGGTAGCTTTGAGTCCACTCAGCACTTGGGAAGTTCAGGCTGTAGAGACAATGGAGTTATGTTCACTGGAAAATAACATCATATGGGAAAGACAAAGCCAGATTTGGGGTTCCTCAGTCCCATGAGTAAGCAGTAAGAGAGCTCTTTCCTCTTTTTCTACACTTTTGACCTCTCCTGAGCTAGGCAACATCAAATCTTTTTGCTAAAAGGAGTCATACCAAGTATTGCATGGCTAGGCAGGTGGGCAGCATTCATGGTCCTTGCAAAGTTGGCTGATGATGGAAGACCTAAAGCTCCTTCCTGGCTGGCAACTCCAGCAGAAATTTTCAGTATTTACTAGTTGCTCTCCCCTTTTCTCTGAACTAATCGTGTAATTTTTCAGGAAAATAGCATGTGTGCTTCTAATGTTTTCCTTATATTCCCTTTAATTTACTGTAGTCCCAAAGCTAAGTGAGCTGCAGTGTTTTCATTGTAGTAGAAGCAAGAAAAATAAAAAAAATTTAAAAGGAGCTGGATCTAGTGAAACATGCAACTGTGGGATACTGAATGGTGCCCTCATTACTGTCACAAGACTGATGTACCCTTTGCCCTCCTGGTCTCCTGGTGTGACCTCAGCCTACCCTTGTCATGACAGGTCTATTGCAGTTTGGAGCAGCCCAATGACCAGTGTCTGCAGATCACAGATGATTACCTCTGACACCTGCCATTTCCTTTCCTCCAAGAGAATTGCAGCCATGACCTCTAATCAGACTGGGTCCTTGAAACAAAATGACTTGGAGCAAATCCATTTCAAAGAAAATGGATTTAAAGCAGCTCCTTTTCTAGGTGTTCTTGCAAGGAAACTAATGACAGTACAGCACAGCTCTCTGTCAGACACTCTCTGTGACAGCTTGCTACTATTCTACTTTAAAAAAGGAAACCGGGAAAAACCTCTCTACCCCTAACCCCCTCCCGTATAATTGTTTTCTGGTGTTCCTTGCATTTATAGAAGTTCCACTGCATGTTCTGTGTGTTTAAAGCAGACTACTCTTCTTTTCTTGTCCTTTTGCTTTGACTTCCCTGCTGCTTTCTGTCAGCTTGCCCCTGTGCATCCTCTGAGTTGCTTTGCTGATTGTTTCCCCCCCACATCTGTCTGTCAAGATTTTGTCTTCCAAGCTGACTGTTGTTCCATGACTGTCTGGGCATTAGTCTGCTTGTGGGAGGTGGTGAGTCATTGTCTTTGCAGCACTTACTAAACTGTCTCTATGTTGACTCATGGAATCTTGCTTTTGTTCACCCTGCTCATTGTCCCACCCCAGTGGGGAGGGGGACAGAGCAGACAGCTGTGTGGATGCTTGTGTACCTGTGGAAAGATCCTGGTTGAAATGTGTTGCTCTACCCATCAGAAAGGCTCAAAACTCACTTGGAATAGGTATGTTGTGAAGAGCCATTTAAGTTAGAAAAGGCTTTCTCCTAAATATGTACAGCTATGCCTTAATGTAAAGGTTCCTAGTTTGGCTTTTTGGCTTTTTTTTTTTTTTTTAATTGTTAGGTTATTGCAGCAGTCACTGGTGTGATCCTCAGGTCAAAAGAAAGATGCCTGTTTCCCACCTAGCTTTTTGTAAATGGTTAAGCTGCTAGACACGAGTGCTGCCTATTTGTTTTGAAGCCACAGACTGAGTGTTTCAAGGCAAAATGCTCACTTAACTCAGCTGACCTGAGACTTGGCACAGACAGGGCCATTGAGATCTGAATTGCTTATTTTTGTAGCAATTGACCCACACTTGAACATGACCTGCCCATCTCAGTGTGAGCTTGAGTTTTGCAAACCAAGATGGTGTGGTGTCAGGAGTGTTTTCTCTCTTTTTCATATGCTTGACCTCACCATCATATATTCATTTCTTTCATATCTTTGTGATTAAGTTGCTTTGGTGTCCTAGTTGGGCTCAGGGCTCTGTATTACTTAACCATAACATACAGATGAGAATACATAGTTCCTTATCATTTATTTCCAGTTCAACTAGAATAAAGGGGGAATAAAGAGAAGTATTTCTCTACTCAGTATCTTCAATGAAGTAACATAGGCAATTTCCTGCGTAAATGGAAAGATGTAGTCAGTGGCAAACCTGACCTGGGAGGAGAGGGAGAAGAACACCAGAGTTGTTTAGGTGAGAGGAGAAATGTCTGAGAGCAGACAAAGTTTATGAAGGCTGTTAGAAAAAGGGTTAAGGAATAATTTGTCCTCTGTGTTTGTGGTAGATGGGATGAGAAGCACCAGGCTAAAAAGTAACCTCTCAGGTTGTGAGCAGACACTGGGAAGAGCTTTTCCTGGTAAGGACTGCAAAGTACCAGAGCAGCTTGCCTGGGATACTGCTGGGTCATTCCTGCAGAGACCTTTAGAAACAAGTAGAGGGGAGGTGGGTTAAATGTCACCAGATTTCCGTTAGCCCTGTTTTTCTGTGTTTAACTGAAGTGAGGAACTGTTTTCTTGCTGGTGCTAATAAGGCATCCATCCCTTAGCTAACCTTTTCTCACGGGGTGTATGGAATATTCTTAGCTGTGGGGGTGGATTTGTCCCCATCCTTCAGATGAACCCTGTAGTTCAGGGCTGAGAGGTTCTGAGCAACCTCCTCATGAAACTGCATTTATTACATCCTGGACTATCTTTGTTTTCCAGAACAGGCACCACTGAAGGCAGCTTGGCCTCCATGTTTACATCTATGCTTACTATTAAATGTCAAGGATAGTTTTTCACTGACCCTTTTAGGGCTGCCTTCCTCCAGAGCAGGTACATCTTAGAGAAAGCTGGTCAGAACAGTCCAAAACAGAAAGTCAGTCATCTAAAAAGTAATCAGGGTGGGCAATGAGGGGTCCTCAACTTGATTTGGTTTAGCAGAGCAGATGTACATTAGATCTTGCTTTCTCAGGAAAGCTCATTTCCTCCCTCAAATTTTCAGCATCTTTCACAGCAGAAATTAAATTCCTTCAAATCCCCTGAGACTTGCTGCTCTCAAAAACCTAGTCTGCACTCTCTAATTACAGAGGATATAAAGGGAGAAAGAACCATTGTAATATAAAAAGAAAATAATGCAGAAAAATTGAGGTGAATGGGCTGAAACTACACCTGGATGACCCTTGGGCATTAGTTGCATCATATTCAGGTTGCAGTATCCAAATGTTTTACTGAAGTCTTTTCGTGCTTTCCCAGCTCACCTTGTCCTTCAGTGTGGGAACCTGTGACAGTGTCTGAGGGCAGCTGGCTCTGCCTTAGGACTCTTCCTCTTCCCCCAGTTCTCTCTGGCCACATAGCCCACTGGACAGGGTGGCTCCTGGGCTCAGGTTTCCCTCAGCAGCACACCTGGCAGCAGAGCTGCGCATGCTGCATGCAAGAAAGAGTAGAGGCAGGGAGAGCAGGACATAATTTCCTGTGTTATCCATTTGCTGTCTCATTGATTCACATACTTCAGACAGGCTGACATGGCTTCCTACATGTCTACCCACTTTTCTTGGAAAAGTGTGAGTCCAGTGGATGTATCCCAGTTTTACTAGTCCCTGCCCATAATGATACAGCTTCATCAGTATGGTTAGTGTTAACACAGCTTCTCACACCAGATTTTTAGTTTTCTGCGTTTAAGGATTCTCACCAGTTGGCATGGACCCTAAAGGACTTAAATCAGCCCAAACTTGCTGGAGAGGTGTGACTTTGTGTTTAACATTCAGCAGAAGTACCTTATAATTATCTCACCCATTAGATTAATAGACATCCACATTTATTTGGGGCTCTTATCTATTTTCAGAGTTCATTTTCCTCTGCCTTCACTACCTTTTCATGTCCTTTTTTAATTTGAACAATTCCTATATGTGACCATATGAGGAATTTTATCCATTTTAAGAGGGCAGGGGGATGCAGGTCTTCATGGTGGCTGGTTAGTAAGGAGTTATCTAAGCCTGAAGTTTTCTGGTGGTTTCAGGCAACACCTTCTGACCCAAGCATGAGCTAACACCAGGTTTATGGCGATAGTTTTTCAGAATAAGTAAAACTGTCTTGCTTTTCAGATGGATGAAGCCTGGAAAGTTAACGGAGTTCTTGGCAGGTAGAAACCAGGCTGAGGAGAGCAGTTCTGACAGTCCCAGCCCATATCTTGTAGGAGGTCTGTGCTCTTGAATCACTTCTGTTTGCAGCACAACAAACAGGGGTTCTGGGGTCCCACACCACCTGCATGCCAGGGTGAAACAGATAAGCAGCATTATGGAGTTAAAAGTTCATCCTGAAGGAATGGAGAAGGCTGCTGTGCTGGCTTTGTCTCAATTACAGTCAATTTTCTTCACAGTAGTTGATATGGGGCTGTGTTTTGTGACTAAAGGAGTGTTGATAACACAGGGATGGTTTGTCACAGCTGAGCAGTGCTGACACTGAGTCAAGGCTCTTTCTGCCTCTCACTCCAGCAGAGAGAGGGGCTGGGGGTGTGCAAGGAGCTGGGAGGGCACACAGCCAGGCCAGCTGACCACAACTGACCACAGGGATATCCCAGACCTTATGGCATCATACTCAGCATATATAAAGCCAGGGAGAAGAAGATGGGAAGGGGGGACATTCGGAATGACAGTATTTGTCTTACCAAGACACCACTGAACATGATGGAGCCCTGCTTTTCCTTAGGAGCCCTTAGAGGTGGCTGAACACCTGCCAGCCTTTGGGAAGTGGGAATGGATTCCTTGTTTTGTTTTGCTTGCTTGCACGGCTCTTGCTGTAGCTATTAAACTGCCTTGATCTCAACCCATGAGTTTTCTCACTTACTCTTCCAGTTCCCTCCCCCATCCTGACATGGGGGAAGTGACTGAGCAGCTGTGTGGTGCTTCATTGCCAGCTGGGGTGAAACCATGACAGCTGTGAAGAGAGAGACGCTGACCCCAAGACAAGAGTTGAGATGACATGATTCTGAGTGACTCAAAACACAATGCTGGTCAGATGAATTTTTAATATGTTTGCAACTGTAAGTGTTCAAACTAAGGCCAGAAGAAGGAAATTTTGACACTTGCCTTCCTTCCATATTTTTGTCTTGTGCAAATATCTGAAATCCTGGCTGAATTCAAGACTGAGCTTCTGATCACATTCTAGAGTCACATTTTTGTCAGCAACTGTCTTTTCTTGGTATTATACCAAGTCTGATCCATAGAGATGTTTGCATGCCCATGCTGAGCAAATGGAGTAAATCTGGGAGTGATAAAGAAAAGAAACCAAAAGCCCCGAGTTCACACAGCAGCTAGGCAGCAATAGAAAAGGCAGAGACACACCTTTTCTCCTTATTTGGGGTAACTGCACAGCACAGATCTGTGCCTGCTCCAGGAAAACTTCCCTATAGCACACCTAAATCTCTGTGGCTGCACACATATCAGTCAGTCAATAAAAAAACAGTGGGACCTCTCTCTGGCTGAGTTGAGCTGGTATGGGACTGTCTGTGCCCAAACTTTTATATTTCTTACACTCCAAAGGCTGCCGCTCACAAAAAACTGGGAGGAGCAGTTGATAAATGAGGTGGTTGTGCTGCCATCCAGGTGCATCTCTGTGGGCTGGGGAAACAGGCTGAAAGGAATCTCTGGAAGTTCAGTGATGTGAAAGGCAAAGTCCTGCACCTGTGGAGGAACAGTCTTATTCTCCAGCACACACTGGGGGATGAATGAGTGGAAATCAGCTCTGGAGAAAAGGCTCTGGGCCTCCTGTTGGATGACAAACTGGCCATGAACAAACACTGTGCCCTTGCAGCAAAGACCAGCATCCTCCTGGGCTGCAATAGACAGGGAGTCACCAGCAGGTTCAGGGCGCTGATCCTTCCCCTCCAGCACAGGTGAGGCACATCTGGAGTGCTGGGTTTAATGCTGGGCTCTCCAGTACTGGAGACATGTGGACACACTGGAGCAAGGCCAGTGCAGGACCACAGAGATGGTGAGGGGACTGAAACATCTCTCATTTGAGGAGAGGTTTAGAGAGCTGGGACATCATCTTGGAGAAGAGAAGGCTCAAGGGGTCTTATCCACATGGATGCATGTGTGATGGGAGGAATAAAGAAGATAGAGTCTGGCTGCTCTAATTAATGCTTAGGTAAAGAACCAGAGACAATGGGCACAAACCGAAGCACAGCAAATTCTGTTTAAACAGAAAATTTTTTACTGTGAGAGTGGTCAAACACTGTCACAGATTGCCCAGAGAGGTTCAGTCTTGGAGGTGTTTAAATCCTGCCAGGACATGTTCTGAGCAACCTCTGAAGTTGTTGGGTGAAAGGAATCTTTGTGTAAAAGAATTATTGGCATCCTGGTAAATTCATCTTGAAATGAAGAATACTTTTCCAGTGAGACAAATGGCTTTTTAAAATTTTTTTTTAAAAGTATTTTTTGTTTGTCATATCTATTTTACCGTTTTTTCCTACTGAGCCAAGAATGTTTAGCCCAAAGTGTGGGATTTGCACACCACTGATGTTTGTAATGTCACCCCCACAAGATGAAAGCTTTCAAAATAAGATACAGAAAAATTGCTTGCTGTGAAAAAATTATTTAAAATATTACCTTAATGGTTTATTTTGGGTCTTTTTTGCCTACTTAGAGGCCAACTCTTCTCCAAAATTCCAAGTTTTTGGATGAGCATTTTCCCCATCTTTATTGCATGTAAACAGGAGAGAAGGAAAGGCTGCAGCTTCGATTGTAATTGCTCTCCTGGGCTATGTTTCTGATTCATTTTCTATCTGATGCAGTGTAAGAAACATTTTGAATTGCAGAACAGAGAGGATTCCCAAGGCAAGTGTCAGCTCAAGTTTTCCATCAGAGGAGGGACTGAATGGAGCACTTGAGGGAGCTATTCACCTTCCCGTGGAAGTGGTGAGGAGAAGGAATACCCACTAGCTTCATGAAAAAAGGAACTAAATGAAAATAATAAATGTTAAAAGAAGTAGCAGTCATTAGTTTTACTGTAGTTTTACTGCTACTGTAACCCTGCAAATAGCATGGCTTGAAATACAGAAAGTACAGCTCTGCTATGGGTAAATCTCTGGAAGGGGTCTGCCCACACTGGAGTTAATACTGGAGTGACCCTAAATGACAAGGGTCACTTTAAGTTACTGAGTTAAAACACATTCATTACAGATTTTGGAAGTCTGCTTTCAGGATGTGAGGGCTGTTTGCACAGAGCTGTAGGCATACAGCTTTGTACCTGCAAGATGCCATACTGGGAGAAGCAAGAAACAAAAAGCTGCTTTCGGCAGCAGGAGGCCAGTGCCTGGTTCTGTTGATAACCAGAGAGTAAATTCGAACCTGATCAAGGGGACCAGCAGCCTCATTTCAGGTTTTTCCAAAGTCAGGCCCCTCTTCTAAATATATGCTTAAGAGGAGTCTGTCTCTATTGAGGATATGAGAGTGTCAGCATTAGACTTAGTGCTTCTCTTTGATTTCAGCAACCTCCAGCTTATTTGGGTAGCTAAGTATCTGTAACAGACAGGCCCTTTGCTCTGTTTTTTATTTTACTGTGAACTCCACCCATTTACCAGAGAAATCTCTGGTACTTACTGGGAGTAGGGAACACCAAACACCTGGAGCAGGGGTAAACCCTGATCATCTGTCCAGGTGAAAATGTGATGTGGTGCCCTTGGACACTTGGACCTAATCTGTCATATGGGTTTATAAAAATATGTTTAAAACAAAAGAAAACTAAATTTTACTGATTTATTCCAAGATCATGTCTCCTTCTTGCTCTGTACTTGGCCATGATTGCTTGCCTAGCTCACACTCTACATTCGGAGGACCTGGAAGAGAGAGACTCACCATGCGGCCAAAGATGGGGACCAAGCATTTTTGATGTGATGTTGGAAGGATGAAGGCTGGGAATCAAAACCTAGCGGGACAGCTGTGCATGGGAATGCTGGAATTGTGCTCACTGGCCTGGAAAGCCAGGGAAAAAGGATTGGTTCTTCAAAAAGCCAAATGTGCTATTTTCTAGACAAAAGTAATTTCTTGGCTGTCAGTGACAGCTCCTTTTCAGGAGGATCCTGTTTTGTAATTGTGAATGAGAAGAGCTGCTTGGCAGCCAGCCAGCAGCACAGCTACTTAATTTACCAAGGAAAACTTTGAAGAAAAGGGGAAAGTTTGCTAGAAAGCATGTCTGCAATACCGCAGTCTGTGTTTCTCCTTGCAACACAGAAAGGTTTGAAGGATCACAGAAATGTATTTTGTGTACTCTGATTTACTGAACCATATAAAATTTAGTGGCTAGAATAGAGTACACAGAGTAACTTTGCATTTACCTTGGTTCCTTCTCTCCTGAATGCCAGCTCTTGGACCACCTTGGGCCTCCTTGGACTTCAGGCTGTCAGGCTCTTGCCCTTTGTGTAAGGGTAGACTGGCTCTAGCCTGACATAGCTGGAGCCCTGCCAAACAATCATGTAGATAAACAGTAATTTTCTGAACGTTTCTTCCTGGGGTGCATTTCAGTGCCTAGAGAACAAGTGAAAAAAATCTTCCCCATAGCAGACCTTAGTGCTTGGATGTAAGTCCCCAAAGACACCAGTGCCAGCTACAGGAGGTTGATTTCAGCCCTGCGAGTAAATCCTCTGGGGAATAAAACTGTCAGATCACAGGATTGCTGAGAGCTCTGTGCTACATCAATCAGCAGGACACTCACATCCAAGCAACTGGGAGGAGACCATTTTATTAACGATAGTCCCTGCTGCTAGAGCATGCTTCCTTTTGGAGATTCTCCCAATAAAAAAAGGCTCTCCATGCTGCCTGCTGGTATCTGTCTTTTTTATGGAGCTCATGATGAGCTGGCCACCGAACCGGGCTCGGAAGTGTAAATTTTCATTGGAACATTAACCATTAGGTGACTCCAATAACACACATCTCAGCTGGCAACCCTCCTTAAGCACAGGCTCACAAGGCATTACATATCCTCCCAGCCTACCTCAGCTTGCCCCAGCTGGCATAAGAAATAAACTCTGTGGTGTGTGTCCCCCTGCCTTCCCAACATTAGCCCTGCATTTTGTTTAATTACTGGTGATTTTGGAAGACCCAAGTACCAAAGTTTGTGCTCCACTTTCCTGCATAGTTCCTCATGCCTTATATCCCCAGCAACTCCAGCTGTCCTCTTTTCACTTTCACCAATACTCAGTGTTTTCTCTAAAACTTCTGCAAAGCCCTTTGGCATTTCTAGCTTGAGATTCTGCAGCAGAAGGAAAATTAAAATTTAGGGCAGCATTAAGTTAATTAAACTTACCATCAAATTAATAACACAAGAAATACTGTGCAGACTACATTATTCATTGTCATGTTTTATTCAGTGAAAACTCAATTTTTAATGCTTTTAGTATTACTGGAGGATTTCTACCCTGCTCTGCTAGAGTTACATGGCACATAAGGTTTCTGAGGTTTTGTATATAAAGCCAATATAATTTTGACTCAAGTGATAAAAGATCCAAAATCACTAAAAGAAATGTGAAGTCCCACGTCCCTGGTTTCTTGGCAAGAAATAGTCAGACATGGAGGATTAAATTCCTGTATGTTTAAATGAATTTATTATAATTCATTGTCATTTCTGTTATTCTCTCACTCCTACTATTCTCCCCTCCATCAGTTTTGTTCATCAACAAAGTTCCAGTTCATCTCTTAAAGTTTTGGTTTTTTTTCCTGAAGGCTTTGGTGCTGAAACCTCGTTGTTCCATTGTGGCACATCCCAGCATTACCTGTACAGCTCTGTTCCTGACCACACTGCAGGAGGTCATTATTTATGAATAATGCAGTGAAGCACTACATGAAGTATGAGGTTAGGACTGAGAGGCTGTGTGCTCCTTCAGGTTTTTTTCCTTTAACTGCAGCCAAGCATGAGCTGAATAACATGGTTCAAAGAGTTCTTCCGTTCCAAGGGGACTGTGGATCACAGTCCAAAAGAACTAGTGCAAAATGAAATTATGGGCACAATAACCTTTGAAAAGAGGCAGTGGGAATGTAACTTCTCTCGGAGAAAGGTAGGAATTAATGAAAACTGGAACCATGGCACAGAGACAGCATTATTAAGGATGAAGGCATAAGGAAGGAATCACCAGAAAATGTGCAGCTATTACTGTGGCACAGCACAAGGGAGAAAGGGAGCTCAAATAAGCATATTAGAAGTTTTCTTGCTTAATTGCTGTGTTTATTAGAGGTAATTCTTGATACAAAGATTATTGTTCATACAAAGATTATTGTTGATTCTTCCCTCTTCTACCTCCTTTGGCCACCTGCCCCATTTTTGTTCAGCAAAGTCTTAGCATTCACAATATTATTTTCCTGATAGCTGGAAATAATGTTTAAAATCCGCATTTTTCAAAAAAATGCAGCAAGAACCCATTCACCCAGAAGAGCTCAGGGTATTTTTCTAGACCAGCTTCTTTATTTCATTTTAAAGCAGTCTTTTATATTTCTCAGCCACTTCATGAATTTTTATATTCTATACTGGTGTCCCTGTAGCATGAAGGTTGGTAGACCTTGCCATCGTGCTTCAAGCCTTTAGAACATCTTTAGCATCAAAAATAAAACTCTGTTCCTGCGGCTGTCTGAAGAAAGGTGTGAAAAGCGGACTTTCATGGTGTGATATTCAAGTGCTGCAGTGCCCAGAACAGAGCTGCTGTCTCCAGGAGGGGAATTCAGAAGGCGGAGTGGCACCTAACTGGTGAAGGAGGGAGAGCTGGGTGCCACAAAAGGGGATTAGCATCCTTCATCCATCTGAGTGGGGAAATGAGGAGGAGCTGAAGCTATTCCTGAAATAACTGTCTACCTGCTACTGTGGTATTTATACCTGCTCTTTGATATGCGTAAGCTGGGGCCTTCTCTTCTTCTCTTTAGAAGAGATGGTGCGAGGAAAGATTACATTAGCAAGGTTTATTTGAGTTCTTGGTCGGGAAATACGAGACATGTTTTCTACATCCTCTTCAACCTGAAAAGACTTGAACCTATATTGCCCCTTTCTCATTTTTGCTAAAACTTTCAGGCAACAATAACTGAAAAAAACATCCACTCGTGGCTATCCATTTACCCCGTGGAAAGGCTGGCTCCAAAGGCTGCACTTTGATAGTGTTGCAACTATAAAGAGATTTCAAGAGATGGAATCTTGTGACAGCAGGAGATAGAAGCTGCCTGCAGGAGATCTACTGTGTCCTGCATTATCAACCAAGAGCAGACATTCTTCAACATCTACATCCATGAGGATATTTAGCCCAAAAACCTGGCACCTCTCAGTTCTAAGGGGGTAGAACAGGATAACTAAGTCACAAAATACGAGACAGTGTGCAGTGCTGGAATGAGGGTTTGGCTCAGGAGCTGCCGTGGGGCTGAGCGGGAGCTGTTGCCTTGCATGACTGCATGCTGGACACTTCCACAGACGGAAGATGCTGCTGACAGCTGCTTGGAAGCATTGAGGCACACAGGTGCCTGGTGGGGTCAGGGATAAGGAGGAGCAGGGAGCTTCTCCCACATTTGCAGCTCCCGTGGACTTTGCTGGTTGCTCAGGATTGTGAGACTCACATGTACAGGGCAACTCCTGTCGTCCTAAGGTACTGAGCTCCCTCTGATCAAAGAGCACCAGGCACATCCAGTGCAAGAATATTTGACTGAAAAACAGCAATCTGGCTGTGGGCGATACAGGGAAGCAGTGCTACACCATGCAGCCATACACTGGTCTGATTTCCACAGGTAGAAAACTTACCACTGGAAGGTGAGTGTAGTTAATGACTCACTTCTGCAGTGCCCGTGGCTTCTCAGCATCCTCTGCTTGACCTTCAAGGTTTGCATGACCATACCTTCAAAACAGAGACATAAGACACAATTGAAAAGGATTATAAACTCATGTTTAGTTTACAGCATGCTGTGTGGGCTCACTGATCCATTACTCAGAGTGACTTTTTTGATTTACTGGACATGTAGCATGACTTGATTTACAACATGCAGCTTTGGATACTCACCATGCCAAAGAACATAATCAGTGTGGAGCACTTAGAAAACTCACATCACATGACTAGGAAGCGGGAGTAGGTATTTTTTTTTTTTTTTTTGGATGAAGACCCATTGTGCAGGTGCCTCATTGAAGGACCTAAGCACTCCCAACTTCTGCGTGTTCATTCCCTTGCTGGAGGATGAAGAAGATTGTCACCTTCTTTGTCCAGTCTGGAGATGAGTTTTTGCAAAAGCAACTGCTTTGCCTATTAAATTGTTGTCTGAGTAGTTTCCTCAGGGGGAAATTCCAAATGGAGGCAGCTCATGGCCACGCATTATACAGTTCCCTGCTTTCACATTAGGACTTTAAAGCAGCCATGGAAATCCAAGGCTGACAGTTCAAAGTAACTCTCCTGTGTCTCTCTTGTTGTGAACACTGGAAGAGAGGCGTTGCTACGTGCTCAAGTGGGCTGTTGGACTGAATAAATCGATGCTTTTAGATGTAAAGTTCATACAATGGCATTTGAGGATGCTATTCAGTAGTTAATTCTGTGAATAATAAGGCATCACTGAAAGCATTCCAAAGTCTACATAATAACTCAGGATTTGTGCTTGGGGAGAGACTTGCAGCAATAATACATGCCAGCACTGTTTTGGGGAGGCTGGCAGTGGCGAAGTGCCAACTGATAGGCTTTGGTTCTGTTTTTGCACTGTTTATCCTGTTTGTTTGGGTTGTCAGGCTGAAGTTCAAGAATCAATCAGCAAGCTATAATGGACATATTTTCATTATGGCACAAGGAGCCTCAAGTGTCCTTCACTCATGTATTATTCACACAAATGGACGAACAAAGAAGCCATCTACTGCAGCACACAAATCCCAGGATATCCGCACAACTTAAAACTACATTGAGGTTCAGGCAAAGCCTCCACTCTCCTGCAGTTGCCAAGGCAAGAGTAAAATTTTGGGTTATTGCAGAAGTATGATCACTTGCCATGTTTTTTTGACTCAGCAGTGGTAGATGCTGGATATAGAGCTGCCAAATGTCTGTTTGCTGAGAGCCCTTTGAAGTATCTTCAGGATGGACATTAGGATCCTTTCCAGCTCTAAACAGGGAGCATTGCCTCACTGTGAGAACTGAGCAGCAACCACTGAAAGACAGAAGATGTTTATATTGGTCTGCCACAGTAAATAAATACAGGCTGTATGCTAAAACCACCTGTGTGTGTAACAGTGGTAGAGACTAAAGCTCTACGAGGAATGCAGGTAGAATTATTCCAAGTTAATTTCATATTCTCCAAATATTAGAAAAAGTGCTTCCCCATTTTTGTTTTATCTGTGCATTAAGTGTTTATTCTACCAGGGAACTCTATATTTGCATTCACTGAAAGTCATCAGGGAATGGTTTATACATATTTTCTAGGATTTCTCATATAAAACCTTGAAGACAAAATCTCTGCAATGCTTTCTGAAAAGCCCATAAGGTTGGGATTATAAACTGCATTTTGTGGGAAATGTTGGCTGGTGTGCAATTGGCAAAACAGGGAGCATGCAGCAACAGCCTCAGTGCTTCCTTGGAGAGCTGTATCCTGGCCCTGCCTCTGCCGTAGATGCAACATGTGAATGTTTTTCAGTTGAGTTTTTCCCTGTTCATATGCTCTTTATTTTCTAGACAGCTGAACTGTGGCTTAGAGCCATCATTCTAAGACCTGAAACTTTGGTCAGGGGGAGACTTTTTTTTTCCAGACCATGCGTATAAATTGCTATTTAATACCAGCTGCTCAAAGTTTTGACACTGGGTCTCTCAGTCTGAGGACTTCAAATTTGCAAATGTCCCTCGGTGACTTGTCTTGTGGCTTTTCCTCCCACCTGTGAAATGGGAAAACGGTCCCTTGATACAAAGGGGCTTCTTGTGAAGAAATGCATGTGATAATGGTAAATCCACACAAACATCTTGGTGGCCAGAGCAGGGCTTAAACACTGCATTATGTGTCAGTGACTGAGCTCTGGGCAACAGGAAGAATACAAGATGTTGACTTGCTGTACATAAGCTGAACACCTTCCAGTGTGTGCAGTGAGGGAGGTGGGTATCCTACGATGAAAAAACCCATAAAATTTCATGATTAAGTACTAACATGACAAAGGTAAACATGAGGGGTAAAGTGCAGCCTGCACAGGGCTGCCTTTACTCTGTCGTCTGCTGCATCTTTCCCAGGATGCTGCTGTGTGTTCCCTGCCTGTTCTCCCTTAGGGCAGCAATGGGTGCTTGAGGAAGTGAAGCGTGTCCTGAAGTTAGTTTATGGGTTTATTTACTTTGTGTTGACTCCATCTGTGTTCTTATGGCTGCAAACAGACTGGCACCTGGCTGTATATTGGTCTTGTGCCTATCCACATCTGAAGTTGTTTTCTCCTAAAAGTGTTCAGAAGGGTTTGTTTGGTGGGTCTTATCAGTTTTTTTAAAAATAACAACACTTTATATTTCTTCACCTTGGTGAATTTTAATACTCTTTCATTTTCCCAGTCACCCTGATTGCACAAGACTACATTCTTCCGGATTATTGTTTCCTTTGTATTTTAAGCAAGATTCTGGATTCTCCAAATAAGGATACTAAAAGGGGAAGGAGCTTCCATTTGTTGTAAACTTCCCACTAAAATTGCTGTCCTTTAAAGCTGCACCATGCTACAATTTGCTCTGAAACACTGCTTAAGAGAGAAAACAATGAACTGCTTTTATGGAGTGTCTTTAACAAAAGTTTTTTTTAAAAGAAAGACATTGTTGCAGCCAGTTATGTTACTCTCTACCTCTCTTGCTCTTTATAATTACAATTATTATTATTATAATTATTATATTTTGTTTCACTTATTAAATTGTTTTTTCCCAGCCCACAGGGTTCACCTTTTCTTTCAGAATCTCCTCTCCATCAGAGGGGAGGATATGGAGGGAATGAGTGAGTGGCTGCTTGGTACTTAATTGCCAAATGGGATTAAACCACAACAATTGTTTTCAGTTATTTCCTTTTGAAAGCTTTCCCAACAACAGTATTCACAGAGGTGTTCATCTTTCTTCAGATTGCCTGGAACCAAATCAGAAGCTAATTTGATGTTTAAGAATCATTACTTTAATTTCCACCTCACTTAATACCCATATTTACTCTCCAGTGGATCAAACTTATACAAGTACAACAGAGCTTGAAGTTGAAGAGCAGTGTGAAAGTAAAACCATGCCAATTTTGTGGAATCATCTTTTTTTGTTCAGGAAGATGTTTTGTGTTCAAATTAAGGCAACTTTATTATTTTCTCACTTACAATCTGGTTGTAGCTGAAATGCAACTCCCTCTTCAGGGAGGTCAGCACTGCAGATCACTAAGCAGTGCCAGATTAAGACAAAGCACCCTCCTTCACTACGAAACCTAGAGGTGGATGTCAACCAGTGTTACAATTTGAAGCACTAGGACAGTCTTGACATCTAGGGCACTCTTTCTTCTCTTCTGTGTCTCCCTTGACCCTTTTGCCAGTCAGTGGACTCATGCTGCAAGCTGACCTAGCCCTTGGAATGCGTTCCAAGTGATGAGAGCTCCAGGTCCTTTCCCATAGCCTGGCTTAATTAGCTGTGTCCATTTCCTTCCAGTTCTTCATTTGCATTGGCAAGCCCTGTGCCTAGCAAGAGCTGTTGCTTTGAGCTGATTTGAGGAGAATTTCCTCAATTTTGTGTCTGGTGTCCATGGGAGTTGAGCAGAAGTATCACTAGGAACTATGCACAGGATCATGGATGATGCAGTCTGGAAGTGATTTGAGTTCTTCAGAGAAACCTACTTCTCAAAGCATGGTTAACATTGATTTCATATCAGACAAAATTTTGCTTGTTCTTGATTCTTTTCCCTCACTGATCATTTTCAAAAGGAATTGTTTGTTAAGGTCAAGACTGGTGGTCTTCCCCACATAAGTGTGGACAAGCGCTTGGAACAGCAACCATTGCCCTTCAGCAGCTATTCCCATTGCACCTGTGATCTGCTGGAGGGGCTGACTTCTAAAGCAAAAGGTTTGCATCACATTTGTAAGAAATACCTCAAGCTGGCCCCAATTAACTGAGACAGCCATGATAATTACATGCTCTTGAAAGTTTTGTACATCTCTGCAGTAAAACTCCTGTCCTCCGAGTTACTAGAGGAAAAATGCTGCAGGCTGTGGCAGGTCTTTCATTTGTTTTACTTCCATACAGAGGGTTCAGAGGTAGATGGTAAATGGAGGGATAACTGTGTCTTCCAAGGTAAAGGTATAGATGGTTCCCGTTCCAAGAGCAGCTAATTTTATCCTGGATCCCTAATGCTTTACAAATTATACATCTGAAGTGGAGGATTCTTGTACATCTGGTGAGAAGAAGCATCTTTGATTACATTTAGTTATGAGCAGTGCCCAGTAAAAAAAGTAGTTTTGAAGCATTATGTAGTTTATAGCAAAGAATCTATTTCTTAAGTCTTAGACAGCTATGTAATGAGGTCATGTCCAAATATATGACTCTAACAATCCTGCAAATATCTGACAAAATCCTTTGCACAATTTTATATTCCATTCAGTAGGAAGCATTACTGGTTTGATTAACTTAAAAAGCAAGCACTGTTATATCTGGGACTACTATCTTATTCTGTATTAGGGATTTTTCATTATAAGTAGTAGATAATTTCAAAAATAAATATTCTAAGCAAAAGAAGAGAGTTATCTCTCTCCCTCTTCCCTGTAACTTTTTCAGAGAGCAGAATTACACCCCTAACTATATGATTCCTTGCACCAAATCATTGCCAGGGGAGTCGTTTCCTAAGGATGTTGCTCTTAGAACAAAAAAGAATGCAAGAGATTCCATGGAAGACAATTCCACACTTTTTAACCAATCAGCTTTGAAAAAGAAAATCCCCAAACACTCAATTTACCCTTTTCTCACCACACATGCTGAGGTCCAAAGATTAAAGTGATTAAAATGAAGATGCTTTATCTTTTTTTTTTTTTCTTTCACTCAGACATGGCTCCATTTCAAGTGCTCATGGTATCTTGTTGAGTTTTCAGCGCCATTGATCACCTGCACAATTATACCTGAGGACAAACGCAATGATCCTGTGAGTAGGTAAATCCTCTCTGAAGCTGAGTGCAGCTGTTGGTGCTGATTTTTGTTCCCTGAGTTGACCTTGCTGTGCAGAGCAGCTCTTCTGGGTTGGAATTTAGCTGATATCCTGTCGTGATGGCCTGGTCCTTTCTGCTTCTGAAAAGATGTCTTGTCAAAACAGCATTCTTGGAGGAAAGCCACGGTAGTTTTACAGCAGTTTTTTAAAACTGAGGTGCTTTGGGCAAAGCCACGTAGGTATGAGTTCCCACTGTGATCCCAGGTAGACACAATATCTCTTCTAACTCCAGTGACTTACTGCATCTGCATGCATGGATGCTACTGAGAGATATTAGATAGTGACACTTCAGGATGCATACATAAATCTTAATTAATCTTTTTTTACATCTGTCTTTGTACCTGATTTTGTGCTAGTAGATAGCCATGTTTTGCTGCCAGTCATTTTTCCTGGGCACCATACAGCAGCTCCGATAACCCTTGTTCTGCCATCTTTGGCCACTTGAGAACTCTCTTCATTTTCTGCTCAAAACACAACCACCTCACCCTTTCCCACAAGAGCTCTTCACCAGTTTTCTGTGAAGAACTCTGCAAGGCCTTTAGAACCTAACATTATCTGCTTTGGAATAACCCTAGTGTCACTGCCATGTGTGCATCCTCCCTGGCTTGCTGCCTGAAGGACAGGCCAAAAGCCCTCTTCTCTCAGGTGTTCCCAAGGAAGTCCCTCCAGGAGGTCCCAAACCTTCTCTGAGAAAACTCCAGACTGTCCCTGCTTATTTGGAACTCCACAACATGTCCTACATGGGCATTGTTCACACATGTTCTCCTTCATTTGAGGGTATGTGCAATGCTATTGAGGTCTTACATTGTTTTTAATCACTGATGCTTTGCAGTGCAGTTGAGAGAATAAGGGTGAAGAATAGCAGAAGGGTCTTGCTGTCAGACCAGTTAGTCCTGGAATCAGGGAGATGAGAGCTGAGGAGATGAGGTGGATTTCTTGCTTACCAATCTGAAAAGCCAGAAGTTCAGGCCAAGTGGAGAAAACCAAAAGCAAGAAGGAATAGGGGCAGCCCTGGCTAACCTGCTGGCTGGGAAAATCCTGGGCTCTTGTGCTCTCCCCAGCTGAGCTGAACAAAGCTAACAGTAGAGGTGTGACTTGGTACCTTTGTATGAGCCAACCACACATACAGTGTCTTTATACAATAAATTCATGAGAGGAAAGGCATTGCTTGCTTTTCTCTTTTCAAAATAGAATATGGTTAGTGCTATCGAGAACAAGCATATATATATATATATATATATAT
>VZRM01005847.1:43375-147304 GCA_013397955.1 Grantiella picta
ATATATATGAAGTTCTTTAGAAGGAAACTTCCCACGCAAATTCACAATACTGCAATGGCTGGAGAAAGACATGGAATGTTTCAGAGCTCAGCTGCTTTGCTGGCAAGTGACTTTCTTTGTTACCTGGTTTAATAAGACTGCCAAACAACAAGATTTTGTGCAACTTGCCTTCTGATAAATGCCTGGGAATAATGTCAGTGGTTGATGTGTTGTGGAAAATTTATTCATCTTCTTCATAATCCTTGAGCTGCCAGTTTTTTTCACACAAAGCTTTCAAGTACAGATTTGATTAAGTTATCCAAAAAGCTCAGGTCACTATATTAGTTTCTTTTCCATGAACTTTACTGAAGTCCCCCTGCTAAGGAACAAACACAAATAATCAAACTGCTTTTTGAAAGGCATGAATGACAAAGGCCAAATGAATCATATTGGACTATGAAAATAAATGCAAAGTATGAAAATATGCAATTTATCATACACATTGTAGCCAGCCTCCTTGGATGGGCCCTCTTCAGCTTTCATTCTGAAGAGTTTTATTTTAACTGGTGACAGTAATTTTTCTACATGTAATGTATTTTTTTCCCTTTTTTTGTCCCTTCCCTTTCCTCCCCTGAGAACAGAAGAGCCAGAAAGTACATTTATTTTCTATTTAAAGTTTTTGTGTGTTCCTGCTGGTGGGAATCTGTTAAAAGTGAACTGAAGATTTCTGTAAAAGTTCAGGTCCAGGACTTCACCACTCACCTTGTGTAGATGTCTTTGTAGGATTCCTGGCTCCATTACACAAGGCGCTATATAGAACAGTTTTCTTAGTTTACAGCCTCCCCGCACCCCCAGTGAATAACTCATAAATCAGTCTGGCGTTTGGGCACCTTGTACACAGAGTGCCTTAGTGGCAATGATATTCCTCTAAACAGGAGCCTTCCTCTCCTCTTCCCATGGAAAATTTCTGGCTGTTTAACAGTATCTCAGGGTATATAGGGCAAGGGAGGCAGGAACAGCCCTTTTGGGAAGGCCACTTGTGCAGAGACACTCTGCTCTCTGTTTGCTGAACAGAGATTATAGCAAAGTACTCTTGCAAAGGGATTGGGGAAGCCCCAAAGGTCAAATAATATTGCAATTTGAGGATCTCCAGAGGGATATTACCTCTGCCTGACGTCAGTGATAAGACAGATGTGTGCAGGCAGAATCCTCTTCCTCTGCAGATCTTTGAGGATACCTGTCTCTGATACACACCTAGGTAGGGGGCTCTGACATCTGTTTTGGGGGGCTAGTTTGAACACCTACAACTCAGACATGAAATTGTTCAGCCCACTGCTTTTGTATTTCTGTATTTTGTAGCGAAGGGCAGTAGGAATGAAGGAGCTGAGTCATACCCCAGCAATTTGAACTCTGCTTCTACCTGGCAGGCTGTCTCATTATTTTGAAGCAGGTTAGATCCTCCTGGAAGCATTTATATGGCACCAGTCATTATGCAATTCTGCAATTGAAGGCTCACAGAAGGCACTGGGATATTTCAAATACTGTGGAGGTTTTCAACTCACACCAAATATGAAATATACAACTATTTAAACAAGCTGAGAGTTTCTCAATTGAATATGTGACCAGTCTTTGTAAACTGTGATTCTACAACTCTGTGCTTTGATTTAATTTCTGTGCTTCATTAAAGATTCCAGACTTCAGTCCTAATAAGAATTGTTTGTTATTCTTTGAAAGTATGTAAGAAAATATTAAGCTCTTGATGAGGAATTAGGAAAGAAAATAAACAATTTTCCCGTTTTCCTAGTTTAAATAGATATTTAATTAAAATGACATGCCTTGGGCAAAACCTAATTAATACATCATCTCTCTGTAACTAAAATTAATGGAAGACTTATGACTGCTGAGCTGCAGGAAGGATTGAAAATTTCTTTTCTGTCTTCTTACTAGTTTTTCATCTGACATCCATCATTATTTTCTCACTGGAAGAGAGAAGCTTTTTTGCTGATCATTCATTTTTAATGTGTACTGATAGATGATTCCCTGCTAGCTCCACCGACTTTTCTGTTTTGATAATTTCCATGATGACTTTTAGCCTCAGCAAATGCTATGGTAAGGTTCTGCAGTGGAGGTAGCAAGGGCCCTGCTCAGCCAGTGCTTCCTCAGACTAACAGTTTTCCTTGTTGAAGACACATCCGTGGCTCTGCTGATCCCAGTGTGTGGGGTGTGCTGCCTCCTGCCCTCTGCAAGATAGTATCCATTTGCTTTCAGCTGGTGTGCCTCCTTAGATCAGGGAGTTTCCTGAGGATTGCAGGGCACAAAGCTGCTGGGAACTGCAGGGCGTGTTGGTGAGTCCATGGGCATCGCCAGGAGAGGTGTTGTGCCCTCCCTGGGATGGTCTTGTTACAAGCTGAGAGGCCAGGGAGAGGTTTGCCACCTGGAGAGCACGGAGGCTGTCTCGTTGTGAGGCAAATGAACATGAGCATCTTTAGCCCATCAAGCACCAGCCCTCGTCTCCTCTGTCTGTAGCACTGGAAGCAGCAGTGCCTGGGCGATAATTACAGTGACAGAAGGTCACACCACTCTATGCAAGGTGATGCAGTAACTATTAACACAAACACAAAGGACACTGTGGTGTTGTGGATGGACC
Organism: Grantiella picta; assembly: GCA_013397955.1. NCBI lineage: Eukaryota > Metazoa > Chordata > Aves > Passeriformes > Meliphagidae > Grantiella > Grantiella picta. Next base: position 46,002 of record VZRM01005847.1, read on the forward strand.
CTTTTTCCTGTGGGATAGACCTAGTCTAGAGTTCCTCTTCTTTGCAGACCTTCTTGAAAGCAACAATTTTGAGAACTTCACCACCAATATGCCTATCTCTATCTTCTCCATTCTCTTCCTATTCCTCCTAAATCCTGTCCATTGTAACCATTGATATGACCAGCCTTTCTGCCTTTCTTCTCTTTTTTCTCTGTGGTATGGACTCATCCAGTCTCAGCTCCTTTGATGCGATCTACTGGCCACCGGCATGCTTGTGTGTATCAAAACCAATTTACTTATTGAAATGAGAAATGTTGTTTTTCACAGCACTGCTGCACTGTACCTCAGATGCTTTGTTTCACCTCCAACATCTTGAAGTAATCTGTAAATTCCTCAGGCTGAAGATCTTCTCCATCTGATTTAATTTTATAGGTCACAGAGAACCAGGGGCAGATGGTATTGATACAAGTCCAAGGCGTGCCAGAATGATGCTATCCCCACCGAGTGGCTGGGTGTTGGGGATGAATAGTCGAGTTGGATTCATTGTGTGCTGGTACTCTGTAGGGATCCTGCAGAAATGCATGCCTGTAATGCCATGGCAGGAAGTCTTTGAGCGTGTTGGTCTGAGTAGGAAGATGAGAAAAGTGGTACATGAATGAGAGAAAGATGCAGAAGCTGACTCATCCTGCACTGGGAAGGGCTCATGCTTGAGAGTGAATGGCAGAGAGTGGATAGGACAATGGCCCCTGCTGCTGTCCATGAGGAGGGCTGTTGGTTTTAAAATGATAGCAGGAAAGCGAGAAAAAGTCCTAGCAGTCTTGTTCCCTGCTTTGGACCTCATGGGATGACAGAAAAATTTAATTTCTTTGGACTTCTTTTGGTACTCTCTGTGAATTTGCCTTATTCTTTTTGTGTATGAAAAGACTTGTTGTGGAGATCAGTTCTGGAATTCCTGGGCATTAGGGACAATGGCTGTGCAGAAAATTTTCTCACCTCTCATCCTGCACCTCTACCTGTAACTCCTATTCCTTCTTCACAGAAGGCTGTGTGAAAGGGGAAATGTGTATTTTCTAGTGCACATTTCCATAAACTGCTCCAAAGACCTCTGTTCACAAGGAAGAGGAGCACCAGGCTCAGACCCTCGGCTTTCACAGCAAAAGGAAAAAGGAGGGGAGGAGAGAGTTGTGTTTGAGAACATGGGAAATTGGAGAGGCATCCAGTGACAGAAATAAAGGAGTATCAGAAAGGAGGGGAAGACGGTGAGGGAAAGAAGGGAGAAGAACTTAGAATCAAAAAGAAGAACAGAAAGTGAGGATGTAAGAAATAATAAACATAAACATGCTGAGGGCTATTGTGTCTTTTCTTATTATCACATTTCTGTTTCATGCTGACAACAATACTTGGTGGTGAATTTGTTAGATCATTTCCAGACAATGGCTCTTGATCTGTCACAGGAAGTTTTATGAAAACTTGCACTATTTCTGCTCCTCTAGGGGCTGCAGTTCACTTCACTGGAAATCTGAATTGTCCTCTAAAGAACCTCATGCCTTTCCATTAGTGTCTTAATTAAAAAGACTTAGGCTTGCTGGAATAAATTTGCACCTTGTACTCAGTAAAATAAGGAAAATAAGATTGAAATTGGTAAATCCTGTGACTTAGGATTTAAGAAGTTTTGCAACATGGAATCCAGTTCAACTGCGACATTTGATGCTGGAATGAAGCATCACTGATGAGTTGCTCTACAAGCATCAGATTGGGTGTTTCAGGCAGTTTTATTTACTGGATACTGTAAAGTATCATTACATTCTCCTCCAGGAAGTCGTGTAATTTACAGTTAAATTTAGCTTTGCTGCCCTCTAGGGCAATTGGCTCATTTTGTGCCATGTGAGACTTTGAGAAGTTTAATATTAATTTCACATTTCCTTCCTGGCTCCCATTATATTCAAAGCAGGGCACTTTTGTGCTCTGGCTTCTGTGGCATGCCAACTCTTTTTGGGTGAAATTTTATATATGTGTAACATTTCTTAGTTCCTGGATCCCAGAATGGGTGCGAAACATTCAGCATATGGAGAAACAGAATTATTAACACAGCAAAAGTGAGAGAGAGGCTTGTTACTCTTTGAAGCTTGTGGGATTAGGCAACGGGTGAAGGGAATACTGATCAGCTCTGGGGTTGAATTTCTGCAGTCCAGAAGGCTACAGGCATAAGGATGGGGTTGACAATTGTGTTTGCTGCTGCTCTCATCCTTCCAGGATCACAGATGTGCTATCCTAACCAGGAGGTACTTCACACCCTTGGTAACACATAGATCTGGCTTCAGGAAGTGCTAATGCAGAGCCTGACTATTTCTTCCTACAGGTGTGACCAGGCAGCAAACTAGAAATGGTCTGAGAGAGCCAGCGGCAGCGAGAGGGAGAAGAGATGGTAAGACAATGTGTGAAATGTGAGTGGGAACATGTGGAGAGCTAGAGCAGGGAGAGGAAGAAAATTGTGTCTTCAGCATCCTATGGAGGAGGGATTTTCCTAGCCCTGTATGCAGACAGACAAGGCAGAAATTTGGCTTTCCACAAACAGAGCTGTGTGGCATTGTACTGCAGCACTGAGCTCCTTGTGGGTATGGCTTTGTGAGTCTGCCTTCAACACATCCTTCAGGTTTATTTATCAGCCTTTGGCAGGAGAAGCAGGCCACTGAATAAGCCCTTTTTACCAAAGATTAATATTCGAGTTGCTTTTATCAACATTCATAGCTGTATTTCCAATAGAGCAACAAACCTCACCTCTCCCTGTCCCACCCTACATGAACACATATTTCTCAGGTTGCAGCAGCTCGAGCTGTGCTCCTCTATACAGCTGGCAATAAATAGTATGGCCAGGAAGAGGGAAACATTCAGGTAGGGACACATTCAGCTTCTTATTGACAAGTAAAGAGTTTGCTGGACAGCTCTATATAAGGGTCAGGCCTTTTCATCACACCAGTTCTCTCAGTTTTCTCCACAATCTATAGCAGGGATGAGCAGAGAGAAGACATCCCAACGTTTGTCTTGGGAAATGAGATGAGAACCTGCTGTCTAGATAAACGTAGATGATTGGTGTAGACTGAATCCCTACTTTCTAGGTGGATAAAGATGTGGGGACACGGTTTAGTGGTAGACTTTGCAGTATTAGGTTAACTTGATGCTCCTAAAGGTCTTTTCCAATCTAAATGATTGTATGATTCTATGAATCCTGCTGGCTACAGTGTGGTGAAAATCTTTCCAATGTCTTAGTCATTCATGAAATAACGAGAAATGAAATAAAGGTGAGCTTGTCTAAGTTTTGATGATCTTGTTCCCCGTTTCCCAGCCTTGGTGCTAGGACTGAATTCTATGAAATCAGCTGGTTCCCAGCCCCAGATATCCAGGTGATCACCAAGCTGTGGCCTTTGGTACTATCAGAGAAATGAGCATTTGGATAACAGCATCCAAAATGTTGTTGCACATCCACACAAAAAGGAAGCTCTCAAGATCCTTTTGGAACATGAGCCATCCAGTGTCTTTTCTGTTCAGGTTGTCGTCAGTCTCAGTTTAACAGAATACCATAGGCTGTGCTATGAAGAGGAATGGGCAGCAGTCCTTCTTTGTGCTCACGGATGTGCAAAGATGGCTTCTTCCTTCCTCTCCCTGACTTCCAGCTTTTCTTGGAAGTCAATGATATGAAAATAAAAAAGGTCACTTGTAACAGCATGAGACAAACACAACTGAGGGCAATTCAGGCAGTTTGTAAGGCATTTGGTTGATATTCTACCCCCATACATTCATAACCAGTGCTGGCTCAGCCCTCACTCGAATGGGAAAGGTATTGTCTGGCACCAATGCCCTGAACATTAGGAGAAAAATCCAGCTATCCCAAACAGACAGTGCCAGAGGTAGGGAGCTGTAACAGCAATGGCCCTCTGTTTACGATGTTTTATTATTTCATAGACAACCTAATCTTATTTGTTTATGGCGAAGATACCACTGGTCAGCTAGGCTTCAGCTTTTTCCTAACCCTAGGCGTGAGATACCTGTGGAAAGGATTATAGCAGGTAACTGGTCATTTTGGAAGCATTCCTGCTACACCATTCTAGATTAATGTTCTGGAGAAACAAATCACAGAGTGGAACATAGCCTCTGCAAACTCATACTTAGAGGAATTGTTATGTTCTGTACCCACACAGAGCAATCCCTCCACTCATTGTTATGTGAGACATAGTGTTCAAGGCCGAGCCACAACAGAGTGGGCTGTGTTTCCATGGGCTGACATGTCAGGACAAGGATCTTATTCGGCTTTTTCACTGTTGAGAAGAAGGAGAAAAGTGATACAAAACCTTCTTACTTTCAAACATGAGCTTGGCAATGGCTGCTACACAAATATTTACTCCTAAGATTGCCCACCTCTGGGGGTGGTGGTTTCATACCTTTCCAGAGAAACTTGCACTGACATAACACCTGGCTAAAAGTTACATATCTGAGCACCTGGCATTTTTCTCTTCACCTACATGGTGTGATCCTGAGAATATTTCCCAGATGGGGATCTCTGTATGGCTGGGAGCAGCAATGTGACTATATGCAGTCACCATGCACTGGGCATGTTCTCTATGCTTATTTGAAGCCTCATGTTGGTTTTCATTGCTGATATATTAGCTTTTTTTCAAATGAAAAACACCTTTGGATGATGACCCTTTGTTCTTCAGATTGTATCTGTATCCCTGCAGAACTCCCAGTAGGGAAATACTTCCCTGACTAAGTGTAGTGAATGTCAGTAATTACTTTCTTTCAACTTACCACAGTTCTCAGGATTAAGATTAATAAAACACTGACTCTCAGCAAAGAAGCTTAAATAAAGGATGGGTACTTCAAGTTCAGCCTGCTATATTGATTAGATAGCTCCATTTATTTCTCCCTGTTCACTGAAATAGTTTGAAGCTGTTGCATAGCATAGGCACCTAATGACAGCTGTACTTGAGACAAAGTGGCTTTGACTCAAATGGTATTGAGAATAAATTTAAAGTATTGTTATCTAGACATCACAGAAGTGACTAAAATCTAGAATGTAAGCCCTAAAGTAATACAGACAGGTAGCTGCTGAACACAGAGCAAAGTTGGAGGGCTGACTCTCTAATGAAGTACATTGGACTAATGTTCAGCCTCAACCCATACCACCTTAGGCTGGAGCAAGGCTGCTGGAAAAAGGAGGAAAATGCAAGTGAGAGGATTGCTAAAATCATCTGAAGTGAGAAACAAGTACTGATGCCTAAGCAGACATGGCAGACCCTCTGACTGGATGACAGAAAGGGGTTCTGCAAAGCTATTAAGAGCTTGCAAGGGGCAAATGAGAAGGACAGGACAGCAGAGAAGATGACTCAGCAATAGGCAGTGTTGGAAATAGCACAAGGATCTGACCTCCCCTGAAGTGACAATTTTTTATTGGCACAGACTGAGATTCTACATGGTTGTTTATCCTACTGTATAATCAGCAGTAACTGCAAATGCATTTTCACCACTGTAGCCATTTCTGTCTCAGGGTTTAGGAAGACACTGAAATTGTTGCTCTGCATCTCTGGCCTTTTACGACCATCACACTTTTATTTAAAGCGTTTGTCTATTTTGCAAATTTCTATGGCATTCACATTCAGAAGACATCAAGTGCACACCTTGCAAGATTTAGATTGCATGCTTTCTATTATCTCATGCCATCAACTCACAAATGAAATAGCTTAGGCAAAAGTATGCAGGTACAAGGGATGACATTGCTCAGAGTAACTGTTAAAATGTCCTTTGCTCTATGGTGTAGTTTAAAGTGATTGCTAAAAACCTGGCATGAAAATATTTGCTGACATTTCTGTGAAAGACCATTCTGTGGACTGGGACTTAAATAGCACTTCATTTCAAGTTTACTCACTCAATAAATAGCATAAATTGCTCTGCCCTGCCAAGGGTTCATCTTTGAGCACTTCATTTCATAAACAATCCTAATCCCATCCCATCTGTTCTGCCTTCTCCCAGGCTTTTCGGATGTACTAAAACTGTAGGTTATTCCCTGGGGACTTGAAAGGGGAAAGCAGAAACACCATGGCATTGTACATGCCATACTGAAACCATATAGAATAGTCCACAAGCTTCCTCCAGGAGGAGTAGAGGAATGAAGGAATTTAATACAACTGGATACCAAGTGTTTTATGTTTTAATCCAAAGTTTATAATTACTTTTATGATATGAACTGTTGAATTTGTCTATAAGCATGTAAATATGTGTGTGGGAAAAGTTTTTAGACTTCAAAAGGTTATTTTTTTTCTCAAGGGTTTACATACTTACTTAAGGAGAGGATACTTTGGTTTTGAGCAAACAGAACATGATATATGTTGTACTTTGAAATGTCTCACAGCCCTATGGCCTCTCTGAGGGTATGATGAGAGCTCCCTGGCTTTGGACAGTCTTTGCCTCTTAGCACTGTGGAAGTGCAGAGCCTGTGGGAGCTGCTGGAGATGACACCCTGAGGAACGAAGAAAAGGTTTTGGTTTTCCTGTGTCATGATTTCACCCTGGCTGGCAACTAAACACCACACTGCCGCTCACTGACACCTCCCCCGGTGGACTGGGGGAAAGAATCGGAACAGAAAAAGCCTGGAAACATGTGGACTGAAATAAAGACAGTTCAACAGGTGAGAGGCAGAAAGCACTGCTCAGCTGTAACAAACCATCCCTGTGTTATCAACACTCCTTTGGTCACAAATCCAAAACAAAACCCCATGTCAGTTACTACTAAGAAAATTAACTCTACCCCAGCCAAAAGCAGCACACACTGGAGTCATCAATTATGATCAGTCTGTATCAATGCACTGATCTCTTTTTGCATCATAAAATAATTGTGAACCTCCTAATCAGGAGAAATTCTGAACTGTCAGGGTAGGAGCAGGAGCAGGTAGCTGCATCTTATGCAGAGGTTGCTTGGGGACACAAATCGTGATGGTTGCTGTCAATCTGCTCTCCCCTCTTTCTTGTACCTACAGTGGGAAAGCAATTTACTGGCCTGCATCCCATCTGATATTTTTGCTGAGTTGCACAATAAAAAAAAAGCAGCAGAATTGTATTTGAAACCTTTTGCTTTTGAAATCCTGGGTCCCTGTGCCAACATTTACAGCCAAGGGCATAACTGAGGCAGGGACGAGAGAGGGTCTGATGAACTTTCCCTTTCTCAAATTGGGAGTTTCCCACACAACAGCACTTTTCATTTAAGGTTTTAAGTGAGGGGTTAAAAGAATTCTGGCACATTAGGAAAGAAATAGTATGCACAAAAGACTTCAAAAACTGCCAGCCCACTGTTTCAAGGGTCCATGGAAGAGGGAAATTTTCCAAGTTGAGAAAGAGCTCAATGCAGGAACCATCAGGTGCATGCTCTTTCTAACATGTACAGACCTTCAGCTCTGCCTCCCAGCTACTTTTTCCAGCTGAATGACAGATGATAGCACGGGGACGCATGAGCTGTGTCACATTCCTCACAGTGCTGCCTGCACACATTACAAAATGCCTCTTTCTTTGCCTTATGGCAGCTGTGCCAAAGTATGCTGGGCATTGCACTGTCTGAAGATTTAGAGTAGGGAAAATTATGGAGAGACAGGGAAGACAAAGGTGAAGGAAGAGTGTTGGGGAAGATGAAATAGGAAAGCCTTATAGATATGATTACCTTGCGAAAGATGCTGAAAATATGGAAAATATGAGCGAGATTGAGATGAAGACAAGGTTTGAGTTGTAGAGTAACTGAAGAACAACGGTATAGCTGACTGAAGGTAATCCCCCTTCTTGACAGAACAATGCCCTCTGCCTAGGCTGGTCCAAAGGTCAGAAGCAGACCCTGCCTGCCTGGTAGAGATTCCAAAAAGCAGTTTTTTCAAGGTTTGAAACATGACCTCGTATGGTAATGTGATGATTCTTATAGGTTGTATGTAAATGCTGTAGGGTTTGTAGTTTGTCTTAGATTGGCTAGACAATTTGCATATTCAACAGAGAAGATGATTTATTTTATTGTAAATGGCAAATCGCTCTCTTTTGCTCTCTTCTTTCTGCTCTTTCTTTTTGCTCTCTTTTTTCTCTCTCTCTCTCTCTGCCCGCTGGCCTGTTTGGAGCTGCGTCTTGCAGCCCAGCAGGCTTCTCACATCCACGCTATTTCGCAATATATCCTCATGCTCTGAAACTCATCTTTGGAGATCTCTTGTCTCTATTTTTACCCCCACAGCTAAACCCCACGGAGTTCATCCTCACAGAAGAGTATTAGTTTAATAGGAGAACCTGGACCTGTGAATGGTGTGCAAAGCAGCAGCTGGCAGGATGGTGCTTTCCACCATGACCCATGCAGCCCAGCCAAGAGTTATTAAAAAGGACTGACACCAGACGTGAGGGTCACACATCATCTTGTTTTCCATCTTATTAAATGCTGCAACATCTGTACTGTTATTTAATTGTGAACAATTTGAGTGGAAAGTACTTTGCTTCTTCAGAAAGTTCATACCTGAGCTTGGTCTCTAATTTTTCATGAAGACCAAAGAGCGTAAGAGGAAAGCACCATGGATGAAATGTAATTGTGCTGTAACAAAAAGAATTTAAACCAGAGGCTAACTGGGTTGGAAACGATTTCATAACAGTCCCACTTTGGACATTGTATGTTATCCTTCTTGACACAGGTTTAGCACAAATACTTACAAGTTGCTGCAGCTGTTCAATATTGTCCTTTTCCCAGCTCTTCTTAGTGCAAACCTGCTTAGAATAAGCATCTCTTTTAATATATTTAATCCACCAAAAAGGCACATCTGAAATACAGATTCAACCCTGTCAGTGGCTTCAGCAAGACCAGCACTAACCCAAAGCTCTGATCAGGCCAGTCCATAGGGAGGCAAGTATTTCCTCCCAGGCTCTGTGCAATGTTCCACCGTTCATCCATCCTTATTGCATTACTGAGCAAGTACTTGTTCTAGTTTGGCTTTCAGCGGTGCTCTTGAACTGTTTTCTTGTGCTCCAAAATATAAGCTTTGCTATAATGATCAAGCCAGAAATGAACCTTCACCTAATTATCCTCTCACAATTTGCTTTCTCATATATTCTTGTGGATGAAAAGCTGGACATGAGCCAGCATCATGCCCTGGCAGCCCACATAGCCAACAGCTTCCTGGGCTGCATCAAAGGCAGCATGGCCAGCAGGGTGAGGGAGGTGATTCTACCCCTCTGCTCTGCTCTGGTGAGATCCCACCTGCAGTGCTGCATCCAGCTCTGCCTCATGCTCAGTATAGAGATTGGAGAAAAGCTGGCCCAAGGCTGCTGCTCAGGAACTGGTTGGGTGTCAGTCAGCAGGTGGTGAGCAATTGCACTGTGCATCATTTATATAGTATACTCTATTTGTTTTATGATTATTTTTATTATTTTCCCTTCCTTCTCTGTCCTATTAAACTGTCTCTTACTCAACCCACGATTTTTACTTTTTTTCTTCCCCATTCTTGCCACATCCCACTGAGGTGGTGAGTAAGTGAGTGAGTGAGCAGCTGTGCGGTGTTTAGCTGCCTGCTGGGTTAAATCATGACACTTTCTGATGCTTCTAATGGCAGAGTTCTAACAAATAGAACTGCAGAATAATTCAGATTAGGAGGGACATTGGGAGGGATCAAGTCCATCCTTCTGCTCAAAAGGAGGGCTAGCTTCAAAACTAGATTAGAAAAAAAAAATGCCAGTTACATTAAAAATAACACATTGCAGGTTTCAGTTAGCCAGCAGTGCATGTAATTCTTAGTGAATGTTGTGATAATAGATTTTCAAAGGAAAAACGGAGGAGAAAGCACTTTGGAAAGCAACTGTTGTAATGGCCTCTTTCTTCATTTGAATTTATCATCCTATGCCTGGAAAAGCACCTGGCCTTGCCTTACCTAGAGGACTGGAGGCAGCCTGGGCTTGAATAACTGGAAGATCAGGATGAATCAGATAAACAGCCTGAAAGTGAGGATCGGTGACTTGTTTTTTGTAGGCAGAAAGAAAACAATGAAAAATAACCTGGAGGAAGAGTAGGTATTAAGAAGCCCATCTCAATATAATGACATAATTTCAGTCATGTGTGAGTAGAGCTGCCTCCCCCCCTCTCCTGTAAAAGTGTTCAGAAGTCTTGAGCAATCTTGCAGAGAAAGCAACAGTAATAGTATAACCATTTTTCTTCTTTGTTTGCAGATAGGATGTAGTGTCTTATAAAATCTTTGATAGTTTTTTTCCTATGATAGGCTCCTTCTTCAAAATTAATTTTAAGGGAATTTCTCTTTAAGGAGAAATGTGATTTACCCAGGCCTCATTTAGCAGATTAAGTGCTATAATGATGTATAGCATTATAAATGTGATATAATTTGATACAGAAAGCAGTCAAATATGATTGCAAGCACTCTAGGGTAGCTAATTAGGCTGACTTTGGCAAACTCATCTGTATGAGGAGGAAGCTGGGTTTCTTTTACTGCAATATAGACCATGACGTGGAGAGTCATGAGTTCTAGGGGCTTTGTCTGAGCTCAAATCACAGCTGATGTGAGAGAAGCAATTCTAATTAGTTGTTGCAAAAATTGCAGATTGCAACAAAGCAATTAAAAAAATGTAATCTGAACAAAGAGAACTCAAATTTTCAGGGTTTTAATTCTGAATTCTATTGATTTTTACTTTTCTTTTTATTGCTCTGAATGTTTAATGCACTTATTACTTCTTAACATTCACTAAAATATTAATCATCCTTTTTACACAATAATACTTCTAGCTACAATAAAATGCAGTGTCTCTTCATTCCACTGAAAATGATAAATTCCTATTTTTGTGTTTTATATCTATTATTAACTTTTAAAAGTATATCCTATTTTTAACAGGTATTTTAAAATCACTCTTAAATATCCATCAGCATTTTCTATGCTTTTTAGTGCATGAGCTCTGTTTCTTAAGTGAATATCCAGCAGGCACTTCTATGTCCCTTATACAAGTAAACCAGTTGCCAGCCTTTGGAGATCAGTTTGTGCTTTTCAGTTCATCAGTTCACTGCCAGAGCCCAGATAGTTTATCATTGTGATGGCAGCAGTGGAAAACACAGCTGTGGCAAGATTTTAGGTGTGGGTTAAACTTCAGGTATCTTCCTGAGCAGTACTGAATTCAGCTCCTCGTTAGGTCTGTGGCTGAATCAAAACTTCAACATATAAGCTCAAGTGCTTTCCTGAAGTCTCTAGCAGCTTCAATGTGAAGCTAACAGAGATCCTGCCAGATCCTTTCACATATATACACATTTTTGGAAAGCTCTGTGTATTCATAGCTAGCATATGCCAATGTATTTACATTTTTTATAGGTTGTGTTTCCAAAATGGAGTTTGGAGATGCCCACTTCTCCTGGTGGGAGCACACCTGAACCTCGAAACTCCAACTGTGGCTGATTCATCAATGTAGATCTAAGTACCAACTCACTCCTGGCATTTTCAGTTCACGTGATTATTTTCTATGATACAAAAGGATTACTTTTTTTATTGCAACAATTAGGATAGTTAAATGATACAGTAAGCAATTACTATGGGTTTATTATACCTTCTAAAGAAGAAATGCAGCACTTTTATATGCTTCAGAAATACAATTAAAGCAGGAAATTTTCTAAGCCCTTGCTTCCCTAGATTTTAATTATTGCTGGAACCTGATTACAGGAACACAAAAGGCATAGAAGAATAAAGGATGTGAAAGGAAGAAACAAACTGTGGGAGTAGCATGTGAGTTCTAAATGCACTTGCCTTTCACTTTGCTGACACACATTGGAGCTAAATTTTAGCAAGAACCTGGTCATTTTCTGAACAATTTGTATCAATTCACAGCTGCTGCTCCACTTTGGGCAACGGAGCAGTTTTACATGCAGCAACTCCACGGGTGAATCGTTTTAATGTCTTCTTGGAATGACTATCTCTCACTCCACTGAACCGAGGGATATAATTACATACTTTATAACTAGCTAGTAGCAAGTGAAAATTGCAGTAAACATTTGAATATTTTAAGTGATGTTGTCAAGAATTTGGCTAATTCCAGGTCCAAGTGCTACACTTAGTACCTATGAGACACTGCAACTTTATCCAAGGTAAACAAGAAAGCTGACAGGGGCGCTGATTGTTATTTTTGATCTGCCCTTTGGTTGTGATTCCAGAGAGAAAACTTCCAGGTGAAAACAGTTCCAAAGTAGGTCACTTCTGCAGCTATAGCTACACCAACAGCATTCACTGCACTACAACATGCCGAGCACCACTCAACATTACTATTATGTATTATGACTCCAGTTTAAACTCCCAAGATGCATCCGCTGAAGAATATTTCCCAATCAATTTTTTTCCTTATGAATTTTAAAATACCACTAAAACCAAGAGTTTATCTTTCATGGGTTTTGCAATTTTGAATGTTGTTCATGCTCTGTAGTGGGTCTGTGTGTGGCAACTGCTAATCAAATCCTATTGTGTACCAAAACGATGTCAACTGCATCTGAAATCTGCATGCCTCAAGGGCTTTACGTTTCTTTGTCTTAAGTCTTAATTACTTTGCTAAGGAAAGTGTTCAGGGGAGTGCTAATGCAGTAAAGCATTTTCTATCTCTGTAATTTCCCCAGCCTGCTTTTTGACAATATATGTTGTTTCAAGTGCCTTGCAAGATAAACAACATTCCATAGTAAAATACTGCTAGGTACTACAGAGGGCTTTTGAGCTGGGAATGCAAGATCTGTGAAGTGCTGTAGTTTCATAAAGGGCCTCCTTGTCTGTATCAGCTTCTTATGGATTAATTGTAATTACACTACTGTGGGAGTGTCTGCATGCTCTATGGATTTCTTCTGACCCAGCTAAGCCCTTGTTGTTTTCCCTATTTAATTTGTAAATAAGAGTTTTAATTGTTTCCCATCACTTCTTGGTTGAAAGGGCAGATATTAATGGTGAGGAATGACAGATGTATATTAATTACACCATGACCATTTCTATCTGCTGTTTCTCTTTGTTAAAAACAAGCAGGACTTTGTACATCCTCACCTTGGTGCAGGCAGTGTTGCTAAGCTACTGCTGTGCTGGCTGGCACATGTGGGCAGCATCATTCAGCTGTGAGGATCAACAATGCTTGAGTGGCCAGCAGATGTGACCATCTTCATGTGCGTGGCTCAGGTGACATAACACCTGGGGCTCAGAACAACATAAAATGGATAGAAACATTAGATGGGAAAAACCTAGAATTAGCTACTGCTATTTTCAAAGCCACAGGCTCTGTGCACTGCCCTGTCCTATGTCCCCAAAGTGCTTGGAGCACAATTACCTTGCATGGTTAGTGCACAGTCCCCTTGCCAGCACTGGGCAAGCTGATCAAACTGCAGGGGAAGCGAGAGGCCTCTTCACCCCATCACTGAACCTCCCAAGCGCGAAACTCCCTGAAGATCTTTGACACCCCAAGTGTGACTTGGGCAACATTTTTGTGCATGAATTCAAACCCATGTGTCCTTCATACCCACACCGCAGAAGCCTTTTGCTGATGGTGTCTGTGGACACTATGAGGCTTCCCAGTGGCCCCTGAGCCCATGTGATGGCAGAGAGCTGCTCATCCACTACAGGAAATCTAGAGAAATCTCTTTCCTGCCCAGCTGGCCAGCCTCTGTCCTGGAGCTGTAAGTACAAAAACACTCCCCCAAACCACAAAAGGCTTTGTTCAGACCTACTCTAGGTGAATACATAATTGAAGTACTATTATGTAATACATACTAAAATATATTACACACAATAAAATACATAATTACAGTATTTCAGGGCTGGAAACCTTGCTTTGGTGACTGTAGCCCCACATGAGCAGTGGAACAGGTTGCTCAGAGAAGCTGTGGATGCCCCATCCCTAGAAATGTTTAAGGACAGGTTGGATGGAGCTCTGAGCAGCCTGGTCTAGTGAAGATGTGCCTGTCCACAGCAGCTGCAGGAGTGAAACTAGATTATCCTTAAGATCCCTTTCAACCCAAATCATTCCATGATTCTATGATCTTATGGTTTTTGGAGCAGTGTTGTTACCAGTTGACAGATGAGCTAAGCTTGGAGTATCATAATGGGATCCTCATGAGACAGGAGCCGAAGGACTTCTATTTGGGATTATCACTCAATCACAAAATTGTTAAGGTTGGAAAAGACCTCAGGATCATAATGTTTAATCATTAACCCATCAATGCCAAGTCCACCACTAATCTAAGTCCCTAAGTCCCACATCTACATGTCTTTTAAATACCTCCAGGAGTGATGATTCAACCACTTCCCTGATCAGCCTGTTCCAATGCCTGACCACCCTTCCCCTGAGGAAATTTTCCTAATATCCTATCTAAACCTCCTCTGACCATTTTCTTTTGTCCTGTCACTTGTTACTTGGGAGACTGACCCCCACCTGGCTCCACACTCCTTTCAGGCAGCTGTAGAGAGTAATAAGGTCTCCCCTGAACCTCCTTTTCTGCAGGCTAAACACTCTCAGCTCCCTCAGCTGCTCCTTACAGGATTTGTGCCCCTTACCCTTCCCCAGCTCTGTTCCCTTCTCTGGACATTCTCCAGCATCTCAATGTCGTTCTTGGGCTGAGTGGCCCAGAACTGGACACAGCATTTGCGATGTGGCCTCACAGTGCCCATTACGGAGGGACAGCCACTGCCCTGGTTGTGCTGGCCGCGTTGTTGCTGATACAGGCCAGGGTGCCATTGGCCTTCTTGGATTAGATGCCTTTTCCTTTCTTTCATACTAAGGGAAATGAGGGCAGCTTGCTGTGAGCATGTAACTTCAGCTGATGGTTTGCACCTGGTCACTTAGTGCTGTCTAGTGCTGTGTAAGTTATATTGGTTAATATTATTTAACCCACACCTGAAAATATCTTGAAATGGGAGATTTAAACAGAGAAAACCACATAACTTTGGCTCTCAGTAGATGCTTTGAATATTTGATTAACTGCCTAGGTTTCTTTGTTACTCTTTAGACATGATCTTTCAGTTTCAGCAGACATTTTGGAAAGGGATCTGAGGATAAAGCCCCAGGATCTGCCATGGTAACAACATCAATTTTTCTCTGTTTCAAAGGATGGATTTGTCAGTGAGAGAGATGACACTGTTGTGATTAGGCTGGTAAGCTTCGACTTAAGACCTTGGGCTCTGTTTCAGTTCTGCTGGAGGCTGTATTTATAACAACAAGAACATCAAATTTTTGGGCCCTGGTCCTCTGAGATGCCCTTTAACTACAGGCTCTCATCTATCCACACATTCCCTGGTGCTTGTACCTCAGTGTATTTCATAGGGGTCTTTCCTCCTGGCATGCACTTTTAAACATTCCCATACAGAGCAACAATTACGACAGAAGCAAGCCGTGAACAGCCTGAAAAGGGAAGTTATAAAGCTGAAGTACATATTCTACCAAGGACAGTGGACAGTGGAGGTGGTTTCAAAGTAAGGTGGCTGCTTTTGTAAGACTTTATTTCATCTTTCATTTTCCATCAGTAAAGCGGCTCGGTGATGGCTGCAAGGAACTTTCCTGGCTTTGCTGGTGACCAGTGCTCTGTGTGTGACTCCCCCTCTGTGCCCAAAAGGCACAACACAATCGGCCAAATGCCCCAAGGTAACAGTAAATACCTTTTGAACAGCTTTCCCTGTGTTTAAAAAAGTATGAGACAAAGACCCATCCTCACTGGACCCTTTGTAACAACCCCACAGAGCCCCCTTTGAAAGGCTCTACTCTCAGACCAAGGCTCTATCCAATAATGAACATTCCATGTAGCTCCAAGAGCAGCTGGTAAGTAGCTAAATAAAAGACTGGTGTGCAAATGCTGGATTGAATTTGTCTATTTGATTCTGATGAGTTTTAACCCCGTGGATTTCCACCATTCTCTGGCTGCTGAATGAAGTAATAGTGATCAGTGCAGGACTAAGGTATTCTCTTCATAACAGCTTATCAGTAAACTTAATTAATTATTTATAGTACAACTGGAAAAAAATTATTTTCCTTAACATTCTTTTTTTTTCTCCCTGCAGTTAGCATAAACAGAAGAACAAGAGCACTCAGATTTGTTTGTGAATGTTTTTAAAAAAAAGTACCCTAAAATTTTCAAATATAAGCTGAAGTAAATACAGCAGATATAGATTTCAAACCACAACAAAAAAATCAAAATATTTCTGCTAACAGGAGATATTTTGAAGGCTTATTTTGAAGGCTTATTTGAAGGCTTATCAGTTCAGAATTATGCACTGAAGTAAAAACTGCGAATAGTGAAAGAGCTCATTTTACACGTTTGGCAGAATTGGCTGGCTGAACTCAGCCTCATCTGGCACCTTTGTAAATATATTCATCGTGAAGGGAATGCCTCTTGGGTGGAGCATTAGTATCTCCAAAGTACTCGTCTCTTCAAATTTCTTTAAGAAAGGTGGTTGTAGGACTACTGAAAATTATATTTTGTCTTTCTTTTTCCTAAAACCTGCAGCCCAAATACTTCTTCAAGTATATACTGCAGTGTCTTTAAAAGTCAGGCATCAGCTTGAATCATAAAATTACAGAATCATAGAATGATTAAGGTTGGAAGGGTCCTTAAAGGTCTTTCAGTTTCTACTCCCCTGCCATGGGCAGGGACATCTTCCACTAGATCAGGTTGCTCAAAGCCCCATCCAGCCTGGTCCAAGATGCATGCAAAGAGCTAATTGACTTAAAATCAGATTTTATTCCAAGTAGATGTGGAAGTCTTCATGTGAGCAAGCAGAGTGGGATAGCATGTTGCAGCAATCCCCCAACAGAGCACTAAGTGAATAAATCTGGCATGTACCTGTCTGTCCTGGACTGCTCCTTGCTTGGGTTTTTATACCTCTCTAAAGATCTTTTCTGCTTGGCTGATAAGCTGATTAACCAAATTATCACTTTTCCCTCTCAGTTTGGAGGAATAAGCTGTATTTCCCTTTGAAAGATGAATTCTGGGCAAACTGATGCTTTAGACCCAGCAGAGAAGATAATCTCATGTGAAGTGATTAGCTCTTCAAGTAAATTACACAGTTAGTTCCATTAGGAAACTGTCTTTACTGTTCACTTTCTCTTGATTGCTCCTGCTTACACACTTGTAAAGCTACAGGTTTAGATTAGTGGATTTATCTTAGTTTATGGCTGTGCTGCTGTTAATTATGTTAATGGTAATGCAATCTTACATTTCCTAGTTCTCATATACAACAACCATTTTCTTGCATCTGTTCTTCTTGCTTCATGTTTTTCTCCCCTGTTTGCATCTCATTTTTGGGGTTTATGCCAGCATAATGACAAGCCATTGAAATCAGAGCCAGGACTCATTAGCTCTAGTAATTACCTCCTCCTTCTGTCCTGGGGGTGTGGAGCATTATTCCTATCCTACTGTCAGCCAAGGTTTTCATTAGTACAGCTATCCACAGTGTTAACAGACCGTCTTGGAGCAAAGGGCTGCTCCTATGTCCACCTAGAGTGTGGGGATGCTCTTCTCTCAGCCCGTGGATCTCCTCCCTCTCTGCTCCCTGAATCACAGCTGTAACAGCCAATGCAAGCTGCCAATGTACATTTGAAAATCTCCATTGTTATGATTACTTATCACTTCTTTTCCACAACCAATTAGAAAAATATTTTCTTTCAAATACCACTCAGATTTCTGCCCTCTGTTTCTCTTTCTCCACAGTTTTGACTACTCTTTTCCCTACTGGAACCTTCTATTGCCTCAGTCTTTTTCCTTGCTTTCTGGATATCCCTCCTTGCACTAAACCATAATTGAACTTGCCTCAAGTCTCCATCTCAGCTCTTGAAAGGATCAAAAATAAAATGAAGAAGGATACATTACTGTCGAGAAACTCCAGATCCAATGTCCCAGAGACTAACTATTCATGCCATCAATTCCATTTGGAGTAAAATGTTTGCTGGGGAGGCAGATGTGAAGATCTTGTTTCTTATCATGCTGCAGATATGCTGAAAATAATTTCAGGATTGTGATGTCCCATTATTATCTATGCTTTACTCATGCTACTAAATATTTATTTTATATTGATGAAAGTTTATTTAAGACACTTTTGTCAAAAGGGGTTTTTACCACTCAGTTATGACAAAGGATTAGCATTTGGCTTATTTGCTTGTTGAAACACGGCATAGCTGGATTATCTTTAGCATTAGCAGCAGGTGGCTAATTCCTCCTTCTCCTTAAAACCACGAAGGATACGAAGGCAGTTATGTTTTGGGCACTGAAGATATTCCTTTCTCTCTGGGCTGCTGGGGTTGAACATCAGAGTTTGCTTTTGATTTCTGTCTGTTATGTATCATTGCTCTTCTCCCATCACTGCTAGCTTTTCTCCTGACAGACATTGCAGCTGCATGACAACAAAGAGCTTGATCTGCTTCCTGAAACCTCAGTGAGCCATGCAAATGACTTTGCAATAATCTGTGGATGCCATAATGTTTCAAGACCGAACCTGAATTTCTCCACTGACAGAAGAGTTGCCCTGTATGGTATGTCATTGCACTGGATCAAGGGTAAGGCCTTCTAGAGCTAATTAGCACTGCAAACCAGCTTCTGATGTTTTCTGTAAGGAAAGTGACATTTGAAGACTTATGCCATTAACTAGAAGATAAAATGGAGATAAATGACCTATTTTTCTAAGACAATTAGATTCAGTTTTAACATTTACATATATTTCTGTCATACAAGCAAACGCATTTACATAAAAATAAAGCAATTTGTTAAAGATGAAGGCACCATTTCAGATAGGAGTCCAAGAGGAGAGGCTGCTTGTGGCAGAGCATGTGTGTCGTGCTTGGCTAGCTCTGCTTCCCCGGATTCTCAGTGAGTAGAGGTCAGACCATGAAGAGCAACAAATTGGCTTGTTTCTACTGATGCCAACCCATCTGTGGGCTGGGTTTGGGTTTGTTTTAGGGTGTTGTTCCCCCATACACTGGCCTGGGTCTAGATCTTTACTACAGAAGGATTTTCAGAGATAGAATTAGATGATTTTTTTATAATGTCCCCATCTGGGTAAGAGGCATTTTGAACCTTAGAGTGGGTTCTGCCTCTAAATTGAGCTATGCCTCGTGAGAAGGTGTGTGCTTGTACAAAGCCTTTCTCCTTTGCCTCCCTCCTCAGTCCACAGGGTGATCCAATGGCTATCCACTACTCTTACAAGCACTGGCCACCACTGCCACATGCTTTGTAACGTAAGAGTTTTAGAAGTTCAAATAATGTACAAGATGGCACAAGAAGTGCAGAATCTGAATCTGAAGTTTCTTGGGGTTCCTTGAGTCTTGGAGGGGCAGCTTTTTTTCCTGTGCTGAAACAGAGATGGTGGTTTCAGATCTTGGAGCTTCAAAAATATGCTGGAATGGGTTAGTCTGGACCCATGCTTAAGTCTGTTACTGCAGGTGAAATTACCCTAGAGACACATTTGATCTGCCATGGCCCTCATCCAGTAAGGTACGTAATCATTTGCCTAATTTTAGGCAAATTAATAACTTTCCTCAATCAGGTTGCTTCTTTGAAGTTACTAGGGCTATTCATATCTCCAAGTTAGGCATATGCAGCCAAATATCCTACTTAATTGGAGTTTGTGATTCCTTATATTGGCCAGATCTGGTGAAAAGATTTTATTAACAATTAAGTCAAAATTGCATATTTCAAATTCCTTTTATTATCTCACCAGGGGGCATTTGTATTGTTACTTAATGAAATGATTATCTCAAATCAGCTTTCACAGTGCTTGAGAATTTTACAAGCATCACAGTGTAAGGATAACAAAAGGAAGAGAACAACTCTGTTATCACAGTTAAACCTTCAGAATTTATAGATTAGATCATAGAGAATTTAATTTAACATTCTCTAAATAGTTTCACAGGTCTTTTTCTGCAAGATATTTTCTCCCTTATCCATCTATTTTAGAGCTGTGGTTTTGCACTTCTTTTCTAGCTAGTTCATTTTTATCCTTAAGGGCACACTGTATTTTTAAATTTCTAAATCTTCCTTACACTTTCACCTCCAAAAATAGCAAAAACCTCTTTTGGAGAAATATGCTCCTTATTTTGCATTTTTCAGAATAAGTAAATAATACATATGAGTAAATAATACATCCCAGCGTTGCAAGTAATGCCTCCAGGTGTGTAAACCCCTGCACTGGGAAAACAGACATGATTTTAACATAGTGAAAGATGTAAGAGACTGTCTAAACTCTTGGTTTTCCTTCTCAGGCCTTGAAAACTTTTGTGCCTCTACATATTCAGGGACAGATATTGTGCTATTCAGCCAGCCCTGTGCAAAGCTGAAAATGTTACCTAATGGTCTCAACAAGCTGCTATGGAGCATGCTGGTAGTCACCACTTATATCTGGAAGTCTGCAGGTTTCTGATCAAGTTCCTTTCTCTGCCTGTGAAATTACAGATGGGTGAAACAAACCCTGCTCCCAGCTTTGCTTCCCTAAAAAAATAAAAAATCTGTTGTAGTTTAAAGCCCTTGACTTTTAAATATTTGTATCTCTGCCGCTCATTTGTAGCATAGATGTATTACACAAAAATCACATAGCAAGAAGAAATCCCTACTTTCAAATTATTGGGAGGTGAGCACATCACATGTCAGATTCTTTATTATCTATAAGGAAAAAAATTCCCAGACAGTACTGACTGGCTGAATCTCCCCAGAACAAGATTAACTTTTGCTGTACAGCTGAATTGACTGATGATGGGATGGCCAATATTTGATGTGGTGTTGCTCTCAGCAGCACGGCAATAAAACAAAGCAATAAGGAACAGGGCCAGCACTCAGACAGCTGAGCAACATTTGTAAAGGTAATTCTACAGCTTTACAGTTGCTGAAAACATGTGCTTTGAGGTGCTAAATTAGCATGTAAACTCAAAGCCAAAGGTTTAAAACACCCAGCATTGCAAAACAGTGTTATGGTACTTAGCAAATGGAAATAACCTTCAAAGGAGTAACAAGAACATAAATAGAACTGGAACTGAACAAACCTTTCTTTGAGTAGAAAATGTTCTTAATGATGGCATTTTTCAGTGCCTTGTGTCACACAGACAAATGCAATGATGGCAGTTCCTCTCTGTTATCCCAGGATAAGATGGAAGAACCTAGACTCTGGTAGGCACAGCACTATAGCTGGGGAAGCTGCCACATCTGCCTGTCCCTGGGCCAGAGCTCAGCAGTTTGTGTGTGCTGGGCAGCAACTCAGCTCGAATTATGCTGCCTGCAGAAATAGCTGGTTATTTAGGTCCAGTCTGGAAGTGATTTTTGGGAGCTGCAGATGTCCCCTCAAGGAGTCCTGAGGCTCTGGAATTACCTGGAGGAGTGGAAAGAAGTGTGTGCATGGACAAAGCAAAGTGAATTGTTACCTTATCACTGCATCCTTGACTCGCCTGTGGGGTTTTTAATGGCCAGTTTTTGTTGAAACAGTTCAGCAAACTTACTGTTGATACTTTCTGATAAAGTGGTTCTCATAAGCCTCAGTTCAGCCAGGCATTTCAAGACATGTTGAAATCTCAGTCTTGCAGAAATGCCCTGGTACACTGGTGAAGTCAGCAGCTGTAATCATGTACTTAATGCTTAAATAACCAAATCCTGTGACGTGGTGCTGCACATTGTAAAATGTGAGACATGTACCCAGACATGGGTATGTAATGCTTCCTTAGATGCCCTGGAACACCCAAGAGACATGGCAAAAAACCTACAGAAGGCTTGCATCCATCAGCAGCCACAGGCCCAGGGGTATATGCTTGAAATGCATGTGTGATTTCTCACCTCCTTGCACATTCACAGTGGTGTAAACTTAAATGAATGGTAAAGTGGTTTGAAAGTGGATTGTAAAGTGAGAAGTATACTTCTGAGGGTATATTTCTCTTGCCAGTTCTTAAGATACTTTTTAGATATATTTGTCAGTGTAGATCTCAATACTTTTCTAAGCAGCTGTTTCCTAACCCCCTTAAATCTTCCCTACCTTCCACTGTGATGCTACAGTTCCGTCCCATAAGCTACTAGGGGAATCTGCTAACATTTTCTGGAAATGTTACCCTGTTTTATGATAAAAGAAAATGTCTGCACCTGCCTATTCTGCCAAGAAGCCTGTAAAAGACTCAGGAAACTCAAGAGGGGAACAGCACCGTCAATTGATTTGACAAGGACAACTCTTGCAGAGACAGAGGGAAGAAAGGCTTCTTCATTTCTGAAGTATTTTATAGGGACTTTTAATTCTGCTTTATTTTGGGAGAGAAGTGGTGCAGGGAGACTAACATGTTACTAGTGAAAAGAGGCATTCACACAAGCAAATAAGCACTGAAGGGCTTCAATGACTGATTTTAATCAGTAGTGCTTTAAGTCAAGAGAGAGACAGTGTGACAAAATGAACGGCTGTTCACACTTTCCTACCGTTCAAGGTTTCTGGAATTTACAGTGCTTAAAGCACCTCCAGGTTAATTACATAAAAAATGGACAATGCTTGCAAGATTGTGTAAGATGCTTGTTATCAAAATAAGAGAAGAGGACAAAGACTCATCACTCAACTGCAGCAGCTTGTGTTGTTAGCAAAGTCAGCTTTGAAAGGTTTTACCTTTATGCTGGGAGCCCTGTGTGCTGGCTGCTTTCTTCAAGAATTGTAGAATGGTTTGGATTGGGAAGGGTCTTTAAAGATCACCTAGTCCAGGAAAACCAAGTTCATCTAGTCTAGAGAAGTGATGACTCCACCTTACTCTTTGCTTTGGTAGAGAGCCCCTGCAGTTGATGGCACACATACTATGATCAGCTCAGGCAAGCCACTTGACTGGGGAAGTCTGAATTTCTGAACCCAGTGCTGGTGATTACCATCATCTGGCAGCCAGAACCATCATTGGAGTAGCAATACAAAAAACCCCAGTGCTCAGCAAAGGTTGTTTAAATAGTCATTAGAATATCAAATAAATACGGTGAAATATTTTCTTGCTTAAATGTTATTTGCAGTAATTGCATATTTTATCTTTAACAGATAGTTGTGTTTGTTACCTGTCTGATTTTTTATTCAGACTTAAACTGTAGCAGCTTATTTAAAACTGCATTTATTATTTTTCCTATTCAGGTTGCATACATGAGTGTCAATAGGAGCAGTACGGAAATGAATCAATTTGTAATTACAATAGCATTAAATATATTTTGTTAGTTTCTGAATGGGAAACATTTCACATGAAAAATTAATTCCGCCCACTTGAAGCAGGAAATCAAAATTGTGCTTCAGTCTCTGCCCTTTAAAAATAGCTGATAGTCAGCTTTTTATTTTCTTTTTATTATATTTCAGCTTTTCTGTGAAAAAGAAAGTCAATGTTCTTTCTTTAAAATAGAATTATTTAAAGAAACAACAATAAGGTCTTTGTTGGAAAAAATTAATAGCACACTTCTGGAAAATTTAGCTTGAGCTGCAAAGCACTGGTAAATAAGTTTAGTTGGTGAAAGAACCTGAAGAGAATTTCTTAAAGAAACAAAGTGCAGATAAAGTGCCCATAGGTATTTCATGCTGCTGTCCAAGTCTCATGAGTTATGCATGCATTCCTACTTCATATGAAAGACAGGTAATTGCAGATGCAAGTTGTCTTTTGAGTGCCTGAGGGTTCAGCTGTGCTTGCAAGTGTGAGGGAACAAGAATATGCATATTTTCATATATTCGTATATCCATATACAGCTTGTTCATCTCCCAGTCAGAACAGCTGCTGCTGGAAAACCCATCTTAAGAGTATGGACATGTGGAGGTAATAGCAGAATCCCCCAAAATTATAGGGGAAATTACTTGATAGAAGCATTCCTACATGCCAGATCCATCCCTACTTAATTAACAAGGCATGCACAGGCTGGCTGTGGCAGAACCATTGGGAGAGACACGTTCTGGATATAACAAATTATATGTGCCATAGTTTCTTAAGCATATTATAAATAGAAAGGAAATCGTGTGGATAATAAAGAGATAACTAATAAATAAATTATAAATAGAAAGGAAATAAAAGCCATGCAAGAATGCAAACAAAAATTCTAGAAAGGTAGAGCAGGGCCCAAGAACAAGGCAAAGGGGCAGCTGATGTAGTGCCTTATTTCTTACAAGCGTGCACATGGCATCTTGAAGTCTCCTTGCAGACAACCAAGTTCCACACAGGTGAAAAGCAGCTGAAAGAGACTAGTCAAGGCGACTATGACATCTGTGAAAGAGAATAAATCCATGTCTTTGACTTCACGTGGGTCCTAGCAGCAACAACCAAACCAAAGATGTTGTCCTGGGAAGAGTCTACAGGAACTTTGGTCTGAGATAGACTGACGAATAGGCCCTGCATTATTTGTTTTGTAAATTGCTTCAGAAGCTGAAATGATTAAAGAAATATGTCATTATTAAATGAAATCTAGAGAACCACTTTTTATTTTAGGAACTTACACTTGTATTTCCATTTCCTAATGTAGTATTACAATTTCCTAATGTACAATTTAACTGTTACCTTATTGCAATAAATTAGTACTTTTCCCCTGTCTACAAAAATGGACTTGGAGTCATGCAAATACAGGATATATTACTCCTGTGTGTGTTACAAACCCAGTGTAAATCCATCCCTGTGTAATTTTTTGCAGAGATCTTCTCTTCATTGGTGGCTGAGAGCCCTGTCCTCTTTAGAGGAAGCAAAAGATGTTTGAAGATGGACCATAGTACAAAGAACAAGGGATATTAATAATAGCATAAAATTGAAACCATTAAATAATTTTAATTGAAGAATAAAAATATCTTTAGAAATTAGTTGTCCTAGGTGTGTGAAGATGGAGCCTGCCTCACCACAAATGAAGGAACACTGATTTTGTTTCCTGAGATTCCCAAATGAAAACAAAGATGCTTTAATGGCTAACTCTCAAAGTCAGTTTTTGTTGTCACTGACAAAATTGCAGGTAGAGAGCGATGCAATAGACATGTCTGAAATGAGAAGCTACTGTTCAGCTGAAGACTTGAAACTTTAGAGTTCATGAATGTCTTTTTAATCTATTTTCACTGAAATGCTATTTGAAGTATACCTACTGAAGAGTACAAGAGAACCAGATTGTCCTTTTTGCAGGAGTTTGCAGAACGCTAAAATTTATTTTTAACTAAAACTGTCAGTTTCCCACAAAAATAGCTAAGAAATATTTGGAAATTCTCTTGTGTGTTTCAGTTTAGTGGTAACATCAATTTTGCTTTTTAATACTGTGACTTTGCAAAACCGGATGTCATTTCAAGCTGAAAATTCAAACCTGGTGGTTCGAAAAATATTGAAAGAACCTGGTTGGTAGAATGTCCTGAGAAGACTGACTCTCTTATTTTTCTTTTTTTTGCTAAACAAAATTTCACTGCGAGTAATATGTGTCTGCATAAAGGTTCTGTTTTGTCAAAACATTTTTTTTTCATGTAAAAAACTTTGTAGAAAAATGTTTGCCTGGTACCAGTCCTCAAGACTTGTTGATCAGCAAAACTTTAGGTGCTTACATCTCATCTAACCCTGCATAATGCAAGATTTAAAGAAGATTAGATTTTACAATTTTTTAAGACTGACAGAATGAACTGCAGAGGTAATAGACTTGGCTTGAAAATTCAAGCTCTATTAACATACTCTATTCCAGTAATGTCCTTCCTTTGCTATTTTAGATGCATATTATGGCCAGACAGAAGGCAGAGCCCTACTGCTAAAATTTCTTAGCTTACACTACATGTTAGTATTTAAAAAATGAGCCTATGGAGTTTCATTTGTGCCCCCATGAATTTACATGGAAAGCTACATTTGGGGAATTTGTGCATTGCTGTCAACACACAATTTTGGCTGTGTGTTGACAACTATGTACCACAGGCTCATCTGCAGCAGGCTGTGGCCAGATTACTGCTGAAGGCAACATGCCCTTTTTACAAGTATGGAACCCAGGAAAAGTTACTGGAAAACAATAGGAATGGAAGAAAAGAAGGTACTTACGCAAATACCCATTTGAGGTGAAGTTCTCAAATATGCAGATTTCCTTGACCAAATATTGATCACTATTCCCTGGTTGGCCTCGGGTGAAGTGCACAGAGGGAAGAACAGAATGGGTGCTGCCCAAACCGAGTTCCAGCTGGTGAGGTTTGTGAAACACATCAAGAAAAGGCTGCAGGAATGCAGATGGGAAGAGACAAGCAGAGCAGGTGACACGGAGCAAGTTAATGCTCTCAGTTCCTCAGTGGGTCCAGAGAGCCCGTGAAGGACATTGCACAGTCACTAAGAAGGAGGAAAAGGAGGATCTAGTGAATCACAGAATGACTTCAATTGGAAAAGATCTCTAAGATCTTAGAGGTCCATTAACCTGGCACTGCCAAGTCCAGCACTAAACCACATCCCTAAGCACCATAGCTAAAAAAAGCAGTTTAAAGGCCCATACAGAGACTCATTTGGTGATGTGTACCAGATAATACGACTTAGTCAAGAACAATTCATGTTGAAACATCTATTTGGCTGATTAAGGGGAATTAAAAGGTGTGATATATCTTGACCTGAGCATGACTTTTGGCACTGTCTTGTGTAAGCAAGTTAGGGAATGATCTAGGTGAAATAATGATGAATTAGGTGAATAATTGCATTGAAATGGCTCCAGAAACTGTTAAGAATAATTCCATCTTAAATTAGCAGTGCATTTTAAATGGAGTCTTGTGGAGGTCTGTCTGTTTTACCCAGTATAAACATTAATGTCTCGGAGGATGGAATCTGACAAATGCTCATAATCTTCTTAAAATTAATAAATTTGATAAGAATTGAAAGTGCTTTGACAGGCCAGATTTTGATTTAAAATAATCTAGATATTTTGGAGAAGTGATCCAAAATCGACAAGAGGGAGTTCAACCAAGGTGAGAGCAAAAAACTCTGGTTAAGAAAGAAAAAAGTAAAAGGAAGCTATCAAAGGAGAAATATCTGCCAGTGCAGCTGTACTGTGAAAAACATTTGAGAATTGGAGTGGAGTACAAGCTGGATCCTTTCTGGGAATGAATTACAAAAAGTGTAATGTGCAAAGCACATGGAAATAAATGTATGTCTCTTCATTGTGCTGGAGAGACCTCAGTTGAAGCACTGGTACCAATCTGTAAAATAGAGTGAGAATGCGTAGGAGACATACAGGAAATAGTAATGAGAATGCTAAAAACTTTGGGTTGTGTAAGAAAAGCCTGAACGAGTTGTCTTTTTTCTAGAAAAGAAGATCAGTGAGCAGAAATTACAACCTCTTCCAACATTTAAGCTGATTGATACAACTAGTGTGGTGATCATTATTCTCTGTAACTGGGTTATAGAGTAGGAAATAAAAAGCTGAACTAGCAAAAAAGTAGTTGAGATGTGAACTGGAAAAGATCACTCTGGGAATTTGCTGGATCACTGTCTTTGGACAGTATTAGAGATGTTTCAGGCCAGTGCCCATCAGAGAGATTTTCCTGGTGGTTACTCATACGTATGAAGGACCAGAGGAAGGTGTTGAGTAAATTAACTTACAGAGCATCACATAGCCCTGATTTTGTTAATTAACACTACCTCTTCGGGATTCCCTCCTGAGAAGAAGATTTGCAAATATATGTTTACTGCCTTATGAGACACAGACTGATGGACCGGGCAGGAGAAGATGCCTGCAGGTGAAGGAAGACCTTGGTACATAATATCTCAATAGAGCTGCTGCTTGGGTGCACAGACAGCAGGGTGCACTGTTCCTGTCTGCCCATCTCTAAATGGGCACAGTCTCCACGAGAGCAATTGCTTTGATTATGCACATTCTACATTTTAACTGGGACAGAAAGTAATCTTTACAAATATCTTCAGCTAAAGATAATCACGAATAGAATAAAAATTGCCATCAGCAAACTGGCATTGTTAGTTGCTAGCTGGAGAGGTAAATTCTTTGTCTGATATATTCTTACATCCTATGCTGAACTGCATCATCTTCTCCCTTTTGAAAATGTAGAACAATTTTAATTTCCTTTGGCAATATATGGGGATGTCCCAGATACCTAATAATCAGGTTTTAAAAGGAATTATTCAGAGGTAATAGAGGCAGGCAGTTGGTTTTCAAGCTGTCAAAGCCTGAGGTATTTGATGACAACAACTTACCTGAAGCTGCAGTCCTTCCTTGCACGAAGCCTGATGCAGTGGTCTTCTCTGCTGCCTGGGAGTAGGACAAATTCTCGACCAAAATGATGCCACAAATTTGGCTCATTAACCTTGAGACCAAGCCAAAGTTAAGTACCCTGGGGTATAACTGTCTTACAGTTCAGAGATACCTTGTGAAAGTTGTTGTCAGGCAGCAGAGGAAATAAATTTTGAGGCTGAGGAATTGCAAGCTCATAAATCTGAGATGCCTTAATAACACAGTCTGCAAGTAAAAGTGCAGAGAAGTGAGTTCCTTTTCTTTGAGGTTATCTATGAATAGCCATAAAATCTCTTAGCATGTGTCTTGGATTTATGAACAGAGAATATGAAGTTGTTCTGCTCCAACTTATACCATATTTTATTTGAGGGCAGGAAGAGATTTAGTCAGACAACTCAATGGGTATCCTCTTCGATCCCTGTCATTGTATGGGTCTTCCGCTGTAAACCTATGATCTGTTGATGAAAATTTTGTGTCCTTTTCTGCTACACAGGACCACGACTGAGCAGCTGAATGTTGGCTTTGTACATTTTAATCAACAGGACATTCCTAAAGAAAAAGTTTGTGTAAATTTTATGTGTGAAGATGTCTTAAAATAAGGTAACTTTTAGGGCTAGACCTGTACTTTTTCGCACTGGCTGTAGGTCTCTCTCCAGACCAATAAACTAAGATCAGTTTAATATTCAGTGGTTAAAGTAGAAATGCTCCCTTTGCCAATAGGGAGACTTTGAATTTGGTCCTTGACAGGGTATTTTTTAAGTATAGAAAATTATCACTAGGTTATTTACACTCTACTGTATCG
The DNA here is from genome assembly GCA_013397955.1 of Grantiella picta. Taxonomy (NCBI): domain Eukaryota; kingdom Metazoa; phylum Chordata; class Aves; order Passeriformes; family Meliphagidae; genus Grantiella; species Grantiella picta. The sequence continues at coordinate 74,959 of VZRM01005847.1, forward strand.
TAAATCAATTTGATGGACAAGCTGCTGTGTGAATACGTATTACAGAAATATTGAAAACAAGTGAGGTCAGAGACTACAGAAAAATAGAGTAAGACCTGAAGGCATACTAAAAAAAGATTGCTTCTTACTTTAATGAAAAATTTTATGGGTTTCTGTTGAACAGTGACAGCTATATGCTATTTCCAGCTTTTAGAACGGGTAGAGAATCCATTTGTAACTGAACTTTGGTAAATTCTTTGTTTCCACTCTCAAAATTGCCAAGTAAAGCATCAGATAAAAATATTATTCCAAGGAATAAATTAAAATAATCTATACTGTCTGTACTCCTTGGTATTTTGATTGCAGACAAATCTTTTTAGTGCAGAATTGCCTTTAAATTGTAAGGACACATAAGTTCACAGAACACAGGTTCTGCTGAATGGAAAATCCAGTGATCTCATAGGAAACAATATAATCTTTGCAGCAGGCCCTGTGAGATTGCACTTCTTGCTTGCACTTCCAGTAAGGGCAAAGACATTTTTTTTAATTAGAAGATTCCCACCCAAGAAAACTCTTCAGCATGTGCAGAAGCACATCCTATGGTCAGGAGAGTACTGACATGTACTTTGAGTTAAGTATTTGTATTGGCAAATGTATTGGGACGTGAGGTTAAGCTTGATGGTACGGAAATGACATAAATGCATGTTTTGATAGGGGACTTATAGAATGGCTTCAGGATTTGATTTCATGTGAAGCCTGTCATTTTGGGAGAGCTGAGAAGAGCCTCTCCTCTTTTTAAACACATTTGCAAACACAGAAGCCCAGACCCATCTCACTAAGCCTAATGTACCATACAGGGAGATAATGCAGGAGGCTGGTCTCCCTGGTGGCACCCATTCAAAGTTGACTTTCCCTTCAGAGTCTGATTTTCACCAAGCTGGGTGGTGGAATCTCACTCTTTGTAGCTGAAGTCAAATGAAATATAGTGAACTAATCAACGTCGGTGCTGGTATAAAGGATAGAACAACATGGCACATCCTCACAAATTTTCTGTTTTAAATCCAGAAAATAAACTGCAGCCTTGCAGCCACTGTGTTCTCTTGGGTCTGAAACTTGAAGAAGAAACAGCAAAAAAGTCCTGGGAGGAGGCTTACAATCATATAATGTGCTCAATAACAAAGCCTGGTTAAAACCAGAGGTTCATGATAGTTTTTGAAAATCTCGTGCTTCTCAAACCAAGTTCACAACTTCGTAGGAAACGGCTCATCAATCTGACTTTCTCAAGGCTGGTAATTACTGGCTGATTGTTTCTCAGTGCCAGTGACCTAATTACAAGCTTTTAGGACAGAAGACGGCCCTGAACATGATGAACATGGGCTGCATTATGTTTGCATGGTCCCTTGCCTACACATGCTGCTTAGCCAACAAGCCCATAAGCCACGTTGCTCTATTAGTGTGGTGCTAAGCCCAGTTGGAAAGGCACAGTCCATCAGTAGGTCCCACTGGTCTCTTTGTGCCTGAGAGAAGTAGCTCTGTGGCTTCAAGTCAGCTTAGAGTGTAAGCAGCTGTGGTGGTTTTGGCTGAGGTAGAGTTAACTTTCTTCACAGAGGCTGGTATGGGGCTGTTTTGGATTTGTGCTGAACACAGGGTTGATAACACAGAGATGTTTTTGTTATTGCTAAGCAGGGCTTACACAGAGCCAAGGCCTTTTCTGCTTTTTGCACTGCCATGCAGGGGAAGAGACTGGGGGTTCATGGGAAGTTGGGAGGCGACACAGCCAGGACAGGTGACCCAAACTGACCAAAGGGATATTTCAGACCATGAAAAGTACATAATATTGGATCCTGATGTTATGTGCTCAGGCTGGACATGTCAGCTGCTGTACTTTCACAGTGTGCTGTGGAGTATGAAAGCACGAAAGCTCCTTTTAACTCTCCTAACTGTAAATCCACACCTGTGGACCTCTGCAAAATGCTAGCTGGACTGTCACAAAGTCCTACAGAGACTTAATGAGGATCTGTCAGCATCTGGGGATTTTTTTAGGATAAAACATTCTGAACTTCTGAAATATTTTGCATCATGCTAAAAACAGAAATCTGCCATTTCTCACAGTACAAGAATATTGAGAACAAAACATCTAAAAAATGATTAAGGAAATAAGGAAGGTATCAATAGTAGAATAACTCCATGGGAACTTACAGGAGCTTCTCACTCCTAACTGTATAAACTGCCCAGTCCACATGAAAATTACTGGGCAGGTGACAAACAGATTTGTCCTGACAAGCTTCAAAGTTGATGGCTGGTGTTTGAGTCCTGCTGGAGTGAGTTGCTGAGTGGGAAGATTTAAGCTGCAGTGAATTAGCAGGAATTGAACAAATTTAGATGAAACAAACAGGTGCTAGTGAACATTGCAACATTTTATTTTGGTTTGCAAACTGATTCTTTGAAATATCTGCTGCTGAGTTACAAATTATAATAATTTTCCTAGCTAAACTTTCTCAGTTTTGTTGTTTAGGCTGTTTTATTTACAGGAAAACAGATACTGATAATGTTGCCTGAGCTGTCATGATTTGGGCACTAGGGAAAACGGAGACAGCATTCTGTAAATGATGTTTTCTATTTTCCCCCATCTCAGTTGAAATATTAGTAATTCACAATAACCTTTAGCAAGTTCTTACTCGGCATCTGTTTCTTTGTATGGTTGTAAATGCCTACATTTCTGTTTGCAGTGTTTCAGCTGTTCTTACCTCATCTTTGGAAAAATCTGTTAAGGCAACTTTGAAATATATCCTTCAAAATATATTTTAACTTCTTTGACTTCCAGTTTTGCCTTCATTCGCTTTTCTATACTTTTAAAAAATAATAATTCCCCTACTCTTCCAGCTTGCTGATTGATTTGTTTTTCTTCAGAAACTGTCTGAAGGTTGTATAATGAAGCTAAAACAAATTCAACTTCCATCATTCTCCCTTCCCTTTGGAATCTTACAGCTATTGTATTCGCTTCTAAAACATCTGAATCGAAGATAGAAGGAGCTTTCCAAACAGCAATTCATCTAAATGTGTCTTATTCCATAATTTCTGTGCGTGTGCTTGTCTCAGCCTCATACAGTTTACACAAGGGACAACTTGGTAATATATCTGGAAGTAGAAGACAGATATTTTCTTCACAAAAATATACATTGTACTCTGTACCTTTTGTACTTTCTGTAGTAGCTAAATTACGTTTAATTTAAATTATGCGAAATCCAGTGAAATCTAGGAGTAACCCCCCTGCACTTGGTAAAATAATGACAATGCAAGTTATTTCTTATTACTATTGAGGCAATAAAAGTAATAATTATAGATTATTTTGCAGTGTTTTTTGGATATACAGCTTGTGTAAAGTTTTATAAATACTGCTTTTGCTGTTGTTTTGCATACAGATAACAAGTCATCAGTTTTTGTAGCATCCTTTGTATGTTAAAAAAGTAATTGTAGAAGATTATAAGTATTCTGAAATGCACATTGGGAAAGTTCACTTCCCCCCAATTTTTGACTATGAATTTATAGATCGAGGCAAAACACTGAGTTTTGAAATGTAATAGAAAAGTATGAAGGTAAAAAATTCAGCTTTTAGTGATGCACTCTTACTGTGGGAAAAAAGGAACTCTATCCCAGCCAAAACCAGGGCAACTCTTTTCTTTGTCTTTTAATTTCAGAAAAAATCTGGAAGTCTGAAGACCTGCTGTTCAATAAGCAGTTCATCTACCCAATAAGTGACACAGTTTCCTAGTAAAGACTTTTGTTGTTCAGAAGAGAGTCTTCAGCAGCCACCAAACCTAGGCTGGCTTCTCTCTGCCAAGACTGAACTTTCAAGCCTCGTGTAGCTCCCAGTGGAAGGGAAAAGGACAGGGTAAAGCTATCAGGCCAGTCATGGGCCTTGCAAGTAAAGACCTTTAAAGTGATTTATCTTATTAGGCAGACAGTGGAGAATATGAAGTGCATCTTTAATTTATTACTTTGATATAATTTGCTGAGCAGGAGTGTGTATCTATGTCATAAGTATTTCAGCAAGATCTTTATCAAGCATCCACTGGAAGACTTCCAGTGTTTTAATCTGATGACAGTTTGCTTGGTCCCTGCCTATTATTAAGTGTCTATTAGAAGTGTCAGAGTTTATCCTGTGTTGTTCTGGGCAGTTTGGGAGCTTTAAAGAGAGTGGAGTGATTACCCCATATCCCATAACATTTCCCCTTTTTAGGAAAGCAAAAGTATCTTTAATTTATTTTATGATTTATTTTGTGATTTGGATTTGATCCCTGCATGAGCCAGGGAGGATCTGGGTGTCTGCAGTTTTATATGTGCTGATCCTTTGCTCAGCCAATGAGCCATGTGTGTAAGACACAGCAAACTGAGAGCAAGAGGTGGAGCTTGGGTGTTCACCTGCATCAGGCTTCATCATCAGCCCCTCGCCCACCAGCTGCCCACACATGTTGGGTATGAACAAAGAGAGCCCTGAGCTCCATGTTGTGTCCCCAAATCCCTCCCTGCTTAGGAAATATGAATCATTATCTGCTTGCTTTCCTTTGAGAGTATTTGGGAAGGGAAGGGAAGAGCATGAGCAGCTAAATGAAATCTGGTGAATTCCCTCCAGGCAGTTCAGTCAGCTTAGCAGACCAAGCTTCAGGCTGCTGCCGGCTCTGATGGTGTTCACCAGGGCAATTCAAGTTTAGCTGAAACCTGGACAGGAACTTGTAAGATGAAACAAAGCAGTTTCATCTTACTGAAGAGAACTGTCTCACAGAATGTACAGCTAATGTACATCACAACTTTACTCCCATTTTTCCCAAAATACCCTCTTCTGCTTCTACCTTCCACCCTTTCCACAAGAAGAAGTCACAGAAGAATCTCCCAGATAGTTAGTGAACAAACACATCAATCCATCTCAGCAATTCTGACCAACATGATGGAATGGAAAGAATGGCATGAACTGGAAGCAGCATAGCCAAAATAAGTGTTAATCTAAAGGGTGTGAGTGATATATCCCCACAGAAACATTTTTACATCACTTGCCATCAGAAGCAAAGAAGATTTTTTTGTTTTTTTTTCTAAAAGCCAGCTGCTGTTTTGCAAAAGAGCATGGTCATGGTGTAAATTCTTGTATCCATTTTATGTCTATGAAGTGGCAAAAAGACTTTCTGCACTGAACCATTTTTAATGTATGTGATAGTAAAGAGGATGAAGAGGTTCCAAATTTGGATACCTGGCTCAGTCAGGTCTAAAGACTATTCAGCAGAGTATCAGCAGCCATGGAAATGGACTACAGGGAAGCTTGCAAGTCTTCTGGAAAAGCTTTCAGAGACCAGACTAGCAGACAGGAAGTTTGCAGTCTTTCAAAGGACTAACAAAAGCCTATCCAAGCTTTTGTGCTTAGCATGTTGATAATGCGCAGTAAGAAAGCACATTGGGGAATGTCAGAATATGACATTCAAAGATATTTTATGTGAACTGGGATGAGTGGTGTGATTGCTAATGCCTAGAGACATGACAGGAGGAATAACCCACAGGAAAATGTGTGATAGTTGTACCTAAATGCTTCTGTCCAAGCAGCTTATTAGAGAACACAAAGGGAAAGAGAAACTGTCTTTGGGCCTTTTGGATTCAGGCAGCTGGATATTGATGGGGCTTTCTTGTCATCAGTATGTTGTGACTCACTGCGATGTGCTCTTTGATCTTGACACCCTGTTGGAACAGAAGACCATACATGACAGATCGTGTTTTGAAGGGGCACTTAGACTGAAAAATTGGAGTGAGCTGTGGTGGTGGGAGAGAAGTCTGGAAGAGTCACTCCATCTTTGGATGGAGGAGGACATGGTGGTGATCCCACAGAGCAAGTAGTGGCCTCTGAAAGATGTAGGCATGGAAAGAGAAAGTAGCTAGCAGGTGGTGGAAAGATGTTTAACAGCAGGGTATCTTTCCTTAGTTTCATAATATTGATAAACTGCCAAAGTTGGTTCCCAGCAGAGTCCACAGCACGGTGCTATTAACGATTTGACATGAACAGACCTGCTACACACTGGGAATCCCCAGGACCTCATGGAACTCCAATATTAGGACTCCATCTGTGAATTTCAAAACACAGACATACAGAAAATAAATGGTAACAGCTTTATGACAGTAAACAAACCACATCTCTGATTTGTCTAATCAGGTAGCTATGTCTGTGTTTCAAAGAACCAGTAAATCAACACCAGGGCAAGTCTGGAAATCCAAGCCTTCTGCTATTTTCTTTCAACTTCGGCTCCTAACCTGTGTCAGACTTTGCGAAGCACAATCCTGACAGAAGAGTTCTGCTGGAGCAGTGCTATGCAGAAAATAAGGGAGAAAGTTGGGGTAGCTGCAAATATCATAGAATCATAGAATATTTTGGCTTAGGAAGAGACCTTAAAGATCATCAAGTTCTAACCCCTGGCCATGGCCAGGGACACCTTCCACTTGACCAGGTTGCTCAAAGCCCCATTAAGGTTATCACCCCGGCCTTGAACACTGCCAGGGATGGATCATCCACAACTTCTCTGGGCAACCTGTGCCAGGGTCTCACCATCCTCTGAGTAAAGATCTTCTTCCTGACATCCAGTGTAAATCTCTCCTCTTTTAGTTTAAAACCATTCTCCCTTGCCTGTGACTACATGCTCTTGTAGAAGGCTCCTCCCCAACTCTCTTTGCAGCCCTCTTCAGGTATTGAAAAGTTGTTAAAAGGTATCCCCAGAAATTTCTTTCTTCCAAGTTGAGCAACCCATGGTCTCTCAGCCTCTCCTCATAGCAGAGGTGCTCCAGCCCTCTGATCAGCTTTGTGGCCCTGTGGTGGTTTGGCCCTGGCTGGACTCTATCAGACCCCTCCTCAGCTGGACAGGGGAGAGAAAACAGAAGGCTCATGAGCTGAAGTAAGGACCTGGAGACATCAATCACCAATTACTGTCATGGACAAGACTTAGGGGAACTTAGGGAAATTCCCTCAGTGTTCAGCCTCGTGTGCTCTTGTTCAAGTTCAATCTATTTTCTCACACTATAACTAACAGAAGGAGAAACAATTGGCAGAGAACAATTCTTTTGCTATATTTTTGTCTTTCTTCCGCTTGAGAATTGTCTTTGTGCAAATTATAATATTAATAGGTCTGTTCCTTTTTAATCTGGATGAATACGTGTGCAAATACCTTTTATCCTTCAGCTTCTTCTGGACTAACCATGACTACTAAACCAAAACTTTTCCGTTAGGTTTGGGGGAAACTTGTCCAATGTGAAGTGACTATTGTAAAAAAGAACATGTTTATAATATAGTCAAAATATTTTTATGCTTGAGTTTAGAAATACCTAATATATTTGAAAAAGAAATACCTAATATATTTGAAGGAGTGAGGCAATTAGTAAAAGCTGTCTTGAAGATCACTCACGTGGGTATGTGAATAACACCACCACTATTATATTTTTAAACAAATATATTTTCTTTGCTTCGAAGTGACTCCTTATCTCTTCTTCCTGTAAAAAATCCAATGCCTTATGACTAATATAGGCAGTTTTTTTGGCCAGAAATCAAACATTAGCCTTACAGTCACAGGAATGGCAAAATAATAAAATACACATTTAAGAAACATGAAGGTTTACAGTAAAATAGATTAAGCAAAGCTACCTCACTCATCTTCTCTAAAAGACGTGTGTTCTCCTTTTCACCCATCAAAATAAACTTATTGAGCAAATTGCTATTTTCCCTCTGAAAGCTGTCTATATTTTGATTCATTGAAGTGCCTGATATCAAGGGAAAATGTCTGTGGGCAAACACCTCTGACAAAATGCACATTAGCTGTGCCTCATTTTCATCCTCATCCTCATTTTCATTTTATAGAGTGAGCAGTCACTTCTGCAGGCTGAGATTGATCAGCTGAAATGGCGAATGTCGTGAAAGTACTCAGAAACATGTCTGGGATGAAAAAGAAATGTAGTGGATAACTTAACTTGCTTGCTGTCTTTCTTCTAACAGAAGGGAAGATATCAGGATCGTGAATACTGCAGGTCCTTTCAAAACAAAATGTAACAGAGAATATACAAAGTGATTCAGACCATGAATTTCCAAAATCAGAAATGGAAAAATAGCCTCAGATTCAAGGGTTTGTTTTTTGTTGGTTTTTTTTTTTTTTTTTTGTGAGATACAGCAAAAATTAAGAGCCTGAGGGAATCAGAGATTTTAATACTATCTGCTTTGTGATAGACGGTGGTACCAGGAGTGGAACAACCAGCCCAGTGTGATTATTATTCAGAGCTCACTGAGAACTCTTACAACACCAGTGGTCAAGCTGAGTCAGACCCCAGGCCCACCTAGTGCAGCATCACACCTCTGACAGCAGAAAAAAGCAGATACCTAGTGGAGACTATATGGACAGTGCAACATATATGGCCTCCTCTGAGTGCTATCCCAACCTTCAACCATTTGTCACTCAAAATACCATCCCAAATATGCTCTGCTTTTCATGAAGCAGTCCCGTGAGCAGGACAAAGGCATGGCTGGGTTGTGCAGGTCTGAAGACTGCCAGCATAAACATTGAAAAATGCAGGGGAAGAAGTTCTGCATTTCTTGTTCCTCATGGCAAGATTTCCTGTTACACTGCTAGGCTCAAAAATTCTCTGCTGGCAGTCACTTACATGTGCCTATGAGAAAATAAGTGGGCATTTACAATACATTATTGAAATTGATGAGACAGTGGTCTTGTTTGGGTTTTCTTTGCCTCATCCCTAAGGGATTGAGTTCACACCCTGGGATTGAGGTGTGACAGAGGTCAGCATGAAGTTTGCTTAAAAGTGTATTCCTGTACCCATATGCTAGAGCAGATGCACTCTGCTTTTGCTTTTGTACCACATGAGTTCTATCAACCACAGTATCAGAAAAATTTCCTGGCATCCAGTAAAATGTTTTGCATTTACAAACCATATTCAAATAGTAAGCTATCATAAGTAATACTGTCTTGCTTTGATATTTTGAAGAATTCCTAGAATAGACAACTGCAGTTTTGGCTCTTCCCTTCTACTCTTCTTTTTTTGGGTCATTAAATTTCTTGAAAATTAGAGATGCTAAATATTCTGAGGCAGAATATGCAAAATTCATAAGAGACATATCCAAGCTGAAGCTGAAGAAATCAGAGTTTTGGCTATGATAGAGATGTATTTAGAAACATTGCCAAAATTCAGTGAAAACCTTTTATTTAAGGAAATATTAATTCATCTGGAAAAAGAGGAGAAAATCTGAGAAAAATTGGAGAAAATATGCTGACTTCATCTGAAACTAAAAGATAATCCAGCTTTTTCCTCTTGTAAATCTTAAAAGACTTTTTGACAGAAACTCTTTAGCCTCAGTCTTGATTTGGCTTCTTATGTTGGTTTAAATTTCTTCCTCCTGAAAGCAAAATGTTTCTTTGCTTTTACTGCCCTGGCTTTTAGCATAGTGATGAAATAGTTACGTCTTATTCCATAGTTTCTTTCAGAATAGAAAGATGAAGTTTGGGAATGAAATATAATTTGATGAGATTCAAGACAGGACCGAAAGTGTCAACTCAGCATTTGGGGATGACTCCTAGCTATTGACCATGCCTCTGAGGCAACACAGGAATTGTTGAGAAAGGATTTTATTGACTGTTCCAAGTGACCAGGCTATCAGGAGAGAATTATGGCTGTGCTTTTGTGTACATCCGTTCTCACTTGACTCAGTCGTCAGCATCTCCTTGTTAAAAGAAAATTCTAATTAAAAAAAAAAGGTAGGAACACAAAAAGAACATTAACCTACTGCTTCCAAACTGCTGCTGTGTATCTACCAGAATTAAATTTTAACCACTATGGTACCCATTAATGTTATAAAAGACTGCTTAAGAAAAATTCAGCTATTCTTTGTGCTACTGGATGTGGTGGAAGGAACAATGTTTGAGAAAAGTGAGTGAACGGTGTTCTTCATCCTAATTCAGAACCTAATCCTCTTCCTTTTGGAGCAGTTTTAGGTCTTTGCTGTTGACTTCAGTGGAAAAGGATTTAGTCCTACTGGTTTTGTGTGGGGAGTGACAATCAGATTAAACAAAGTCACCATTACTGATTTGATGGATTTATGTCATTGCATGCATTTATTTATTCATTAACTAAATTTCTCTTTATAATAAGGACAATATTCAAAAGACAAGTTAAGATAATAACATTCAAAATATCGTTGGATACGAAAAAGAATTGTGATCTATGCTGTATTATGGTTTTACTTCTCCGTTGCCCTTACAACATCTCAGTAGGTGGTGAATTCCTGGAACACAGATGTTCCTGTGCAGTCTTTGATGTGTGAGATGACCCTTCCTCCCCCATGAGTTGGAGGCATCAGGCACTACCTGCAAAAGAAGCCTTGCCCACCTTTCTTGTTAGGCCACGTCTTACATGAGATCTACTATGAAGTCTTCTCTATTAAGATTTTTATAGATATTATCACTCAGTATGTGAATGTCTTCCAACAGCACTTTACACAGTATGAATAACATCTGTCACATGTTGTTTGTTCTCTCTTGCTTTTTGCACTTGGGGAATGGAAATGAATGCAGTGACATTTCTTGTTCCAGAAGGCATTATATAGAAAAATAAAAGGCATTATAAAGAAAAATAAACATATATTTGCAGAGCTTTTAAAGAAAAATAAGCATATATTTCCATGTATTCATGTGTATAGAGATGACAGAGTCAAAGCAACCTGCTTTGTCTAGAAGAACCACATGTCAGGTTTGCTGTGGTCCCAAATATGGGGTACTTCACTTCATGACCTCACTCAGCCCCCACAGACACTATCTTTTCTGCACAAACAAGCTGTACCCCTTATCTAGAGAGTTGCATTGTCCTCTTTTATATAATTGCTGGCTACAGCCTTCATCCTGAGAATTTCTGAACACATTTTTTTCAGACCATTGAAGCCTGAGCAAAGAAATCAAAAGCACTACTCTGAGTGAACAGAAATCGATTTGCTCTTCAGTGTTGCTGAAGTGCAATGTGCAGCTGGCCTTAATGTGTTATTACCTCAATTAAGTCTCCCTTTTGGGGAAAAAAATAATGTATTTTTACTTTAAGCAGCAAGATACAGGAACCTCAAAGCATGGGGTGACATGGTCTGCTAGCTGACGTAGCACGTCCTCTGTGTCTCAGCCAGCCTAGACAGGAGCTAGGTACACAGGCAATTTGTGATAACCCCGGACTGAATCTGTCAGGAAAGAAGGATTTTTTACCTTGTTTCTTTTTTTCTATTCTCAACAGATGAGACTGAAAAGCTTGGCCCACTTTTGCCCAAACTTAATAGAAGAAGATGATGTTTGGAAAGATTTGACTTAATATGGAAATTTGAGGGCTATTTTGTTTGTTCATTTTAGTCCCATATTGATTTAACACACTTTCTAGCCAGTCTGAAGGAAGGTGAATAAGGAAAATCTGGAGGGACCTTCTAGGCCTCCTGTAGCTTTCCACACCAAGCTGGAAGGGCTTAGCACCAATGAGCTCCAGAAAGTGGCAGCCAGGTGGGATCCCCAAGGACATCTCGAACAGTCCTGTATCCTTAAATGTGGGGAACTGGTCTAAACTTGCAGAACAGCTTGCAGGACACTTCAGCTGAATCTGAAATGATACACGTGTGGTCATTGGCTCACCAAAGTCCACTGACTGAATTGCACTTACATGAAAAGGTCAGTACAGATGTTAAACTGTACTCCATCCATGGATTTTCCCACTTCCGTAGAAAATGCCTGCAGGGGTTGGTACTGGAAACAATAAGGAGATCCTGAATAAAAGAGCTCAGATAAAGTGCTGCGCTCCATGAACTGAAGGAAGTTTAGTCCTCTTCCTCACCCCACAGAGGGTCCTACAGCTTAGAGACACAGAAATGTGGAGCAGAAAGGCCTTGCAAAGCGAGGACCTTGTTGCCCTTATAAAATCCTTGCTCACTTCTGTTACTTTGGCTAACTAGAAAAGCATTCTGGGAATGACTCAGCTAAACTAGAGGTGAAAAACAAGTTACATAATTGTTAAACAATTATTAGAAGCAATAAGTGCTCACACCATGGGGTTGGTGATTAGTTACATCTGATGCCTGTTCTGTCAATGGTCTATGGTAGCTGGTTAGCATATTTGCTGTGTGTCACAAGTATGAAAACTCATAACAAACAGCTTAAGAACCCTGGATTTTTTCAATAAAGTGTGTTTGCCATACCATTGTGGAAATCATGTGTTTAACGCCACACAGGACATCTGATGCTGTTCTGCAGTGTGTGTGAGGGTTGTGTGTGAGTCTTATGCTTCACAGGTGAGGAATTAAGCTGAAGAAATCAAGACACCCAAAGTATCCAAAAGGAAGCCAAGCAAGCTCTTTCTTTTCAGTTATTCCTTGAGCTACTTTCTGATTGAGGAGCAGCACATACTCTATACAACTGCCCAGAGATGATGAAGATGTCTTCCATTCCTTGCCTTTTGCCATGGGTTTTATTTCTTGCCAACATACAGGAAGGGAAGGGCTTGAGTGCCTCACTACCTGGCCTATTGAGCAGAAATTACTTTTGACCTTGCATTTGGATCAAAATGATAACACCAAATGAGCTCAAAGGCCTCTGAGTTGAGAGTTTGATTTTTCTGGAAAGATATAAAGACCTTCTTTTGTTAGGACAAATGACTGTGGTCTTTTCTTTCTTTTCTCTTGAAAGCTGGCCTGTGATCCTTGAAGAGCTTTCTACAATTTTAGAAAAAATTAATGTAGCCTATTTTTAGATTCAGAGCTTGTGTCTACTCCATTTAAGAATTGCATAGATATTGTCTCAGCCTGTGTTTCTACTACAGAGACAATGCAAAATTAAGTGCAATTTCTGTGAAAAGCTTTTCCCACTAGTACATGACAATACCACTCACAGTGTTAAATGTTTTGCTTTATTTACCTGCTCTTTCCTTCAATTTGCGAGACAGACTTCCAAGGTGTGTCATGCAAATTGACTCGGTGTCGGCAGACAATGGCAAATGGATCTCCAATTAAATGCAATTGCTCTTCAAGGGTTGTTGCCCTTGTTTGGACAGGGTGCATGGGTGAGAGTTTGAAGTACTGCAAAGACAAGTTTTTAGAGCTGTGTTTAATCTCAGTTAAAAGTTTTGACTTCTCTCCCCCTCGTCCCTTTCCTACCATGTCTTGGTGTGCCACACAGCAATGTGGTTGTGGCTGGCTTGGAGCTGCTGATGGTGAGAGTGCAGAGCCCTCCAATGACAGCAGCAAAGTTCGGCATGGAAGTGGTTTGGGAGGAAGGTGAACCCTGTGTTAGAGTGTTTCAGAGGGCCAGAACAGAGTAGTGGAGAATTAGTGGAGCTCTGGGACATGTGAAAGAAAAAAGATGGAAAGTTCTTTGGGCAGTGCAGCTGAACCTCTTGATATATTGCCTTCCTGCCCTTCAAGTCATCTGCTTCTGACATTGGCCCTCAGCCAGCTTGGTATTTCTGGAGGGCTAGGACCTGTTCCTGGTTAATTTCACCCCAGGAAGGCTCATATTCTGATAATCCTTGCTCCTTCAGTCCCCATGTCCCTCTGGGATGTGAGATGCCTTGTGCCTCACACCCACCATTCGCACACATTCGACACAGTCAAGCTCCACCACTCTCTGCTCGCCTCCTCTGCTCCCCCTGTGCTCATGCTGGAAACCAAAGCTGGCTGGGAAGGACCTGCAATGTCTCAGCACAGCTCCAGGACAAAATCAGGGAGAACAGAGCCAAATCTGGCACAAGGCGGCTGTGTCCCCCGACACAGCCTTGGGAGGGACCTGTCTGTGTGTTTTGCAAATGGAACAAGAGCGCCACTCTTTCAGAAAAGCATCTTTTGTCTCCCAGCTGATTGAATGAGATGGATGCTTACCTTTCATGCATATTATGATAGACCTCACATCCACAAATTCTGTTTCTAGGCTCTAGCTATGAATGCTCATATGGCTCATTGCAAAGCACTAACTGGAGGGCCAGCTGTCAGTCCATTGCTACATTGCTGTAGCAGAAAAGAAAATCTCTAAAAATTGTCAGCCCCTTTCAAGGCAATGGAAAGTTTCACTGAATTTCTGCTGCCTAATGCAAATACTATTAATTCTAAAAAAAAAACCAAACAACCAGCCCCAGGTCAAGGAAATCTGACTTCATTAAAAACAATATTATTCCAAACACAAAAACTGATTGTGTGAAATAAGATATGATCAAAATGTACTTTACAAAGTGGTAGGTCATTGTGGAGTACTCCAGCAAATGTTTTTATTCTCAGACCTCCATATAATTGTAACATAAAAGTCAATAAAGTGCAAAGAATGACAAACACATCTGAGGAGCCCTCTCTCAGCAACGTTATTGAAGCGTTCAACCCATAAAATATTTCACTGAAAGGCAAATGGTTTTTGTCAGATTAGGCTAATTCTCCGAGAGAAAAAACGTTGTTTCTGGAGCCAGAAGCAACAAGTTGGAGATCAAAGGAAATGCATAATGAAGCAAAATGGCTGAAAAGTGACAAAAATCAATTAAACATCTGAATGTTTTCTTAGCTCCGTGCGGTAAAAACTGCACATGGGAAGATATAATTTCTAGTTCTCAAGAGGCGGCAACCTGACATCAAACTGCAAAGATAAGGTTGGCAAACAACCTAGAGGGGCAAATAGGTTCCATTATTCTGGCTGTAGAAAATACATTTGGACCAATCTTTATTGCATGAAATCTTGAGAAAATGCATTTCCTTCTCTTCAAAATAAAAATTTAGTACAACTCCTGAGTCCAGAAAGAGGAGCAAAGGCTTTGTGTCTGTTTAAGACAATTGTGAAAATTTCAGGAGGAATCCAGGTAGATTTGGCTAGTGTTTTTCTCCACATTGAATAGATATGGGGGAAATGTTCTAGTAGCAGAGGCATGATTCCTCTATTTCGCATCACACAGCATGAATGGCATCTACTGGGATACTATTGTGCAGCTTATTTGCAAACTTCTGTTTCTCCATTCTGTACCCTCACTACATATTGCCTAGTCATATCAGATAATAGTTGGAGGTCATGGAAAAGCTCCTTTCCCAGGTTTTAACTCATACCTTGGCTTCTAGTATTCCCCACCTCCTCATTGTCATATTTGGCTCACTTCATTGTATGCTATTACAAAGTTTCCAGAAAGGATGTCAAAATACTTGTAAAAATATTAAAAAATTAGAAATCTCAGTTTATAAGATATAAATGAGATTGACAACTTGTGAGGTCATAGGGAGAGGATAAAGAAAAATTTTGAACTAAATGTTGCTGGCACTTTCCCACCTTATTTTCAGTAATATTCTTCCTTTGTTATTTTAAGACAGGGATATCATTCACTGGGATATCAGTGAATCGCTGGGAGAACAGGGATATGAGCATGAAATCGGAAGAATTTATCTGGCACACATGTTCTCCATAACTCACAGAGATGAAGAGATGATATAGAGAGTATTCACCTCCAGATTGCTCAGAGATTAGTCCCCATTATCCAGAGCTGAGGATTTCTATCATCTCAGTGAATGCAGTTGAAATATGGATACAGCTCACCAGCCATGTAATCCTGGACAGCCTTCCTGATCAGAGCCAGGAAGTGCCTTGCCAGTGCCATAATTTCTGCAATTGTTTGAGTGCAACCTGGTATGTCCTGAAAATTGTTTTTGTGCCCCACCCTCACTTTGGGTCCATCTCATTGTAAGTCGTTCAGCAATAAGGCCAGAGGAATCGTTTGGGATTGGTTTTTGCTTTAATGAAAACAAAATCAGATGGGCAATTACTTTCAGTGCGTTTCCAGCACCTCTCATCTGTTTTACTTGGCTCTTTATTAAATCCTTTCATGTGTAGGAGATGAAGCATGTTGCATACACAGAAAGCACTCTGTATTCTGTGTCGATGGTGGCAGCTCTTCGTCAGTTGTTCTTTTTCTCATAATTTATTTCCAAGATGCATGCTCAGTTCTTTGAGTCTTTCATAACACACAGTTTATTATGGGGGAGCACATCAGCTCTTTCATCTCACATTTTAGTAGGAAAGCAATCCATCAGTCATAATCAGACACACTGAAACAGACTGTGCAGTGTGGCAGAGGAATGCTCAGAGTGAGGGAGGAGAAAGTCCATGACTGCTGACAGTAGTTGTTTGACTTCATTGATGCGGCTCCTGTGAGACCTACAGTGGGGAGAGGGACAGGGAGCAAACTGCGGGTCTGCTGGAGAGGAGGGAGATACTTTTACAGGGGCTGCCTGAAGACAGGGAACAGTGAGCTCCTTGCTTAGGGGCTCTGAGTTGTCATATATGTAGAGCCTAAAACTGGACAATGTGAATGCCTTGGTGTGAGGGTATGGAAGAGATGCCAGAGTGGTTCCAGAACACCTGCAAAGCCTCAGTGTGAGACCTGGCAAAGGCTGGGCTGGGGAATTGGCTGTAGGTGAAATGTGCCTCTCTAAAGCGTCCAGGACTGACACATGATTGTATAATCTATGAGTAGGAACATGGTCTTCCTACCTTAAAGTATTTTAAGAAAACATCCATGCATTAATTAGCATCTTTCATTATGTGTTTCTTCATGAATCACAGAAGACCCCAGGTTGGAAGGGACCCAGGAAGATTGTCTGGTCCAGCCTTTCATTAGATCCTGAAAACCTCCATTGATGGGAACTCTACCACATCCCTAGGGTGGTTCTTCCAGTGATTGGTTGTCATCAGTGTAAAAAATGTCTCTCTTACATCAAGATGAAACCTGACCTTGTTGCCACTTGTCTTCTCCCTGTGGCTTCTTGTGAAGAGAGAATCCTCCCTCCTCTTCCTAGGCACCCTGTAAGTGCTGTAGAACTGTGATGAGGTTGAGCCTTCTGCTCTCCAGGAAGAGAGGACTTGGCTCCTTCAGTCTTTCATCATAGGGCAGATACTCCAGCTCTTTGATAATTTTCATGGCCTTCCTTTGGACTTTCTCCAGTGTGTCTCCATCTTCCCTGAGTTATGGGGATCAGAACTGGACACAGTTCTTCAGGTGAGGCCTAACAAGTGCCAAGAAGGGTGGGATGATCACATTTCTATATTTACTAGTAAATCCCCTTAATTCCTTCTTTTTTCCTGAGTGGAAGTTCTACTTTTTAGAGTGAATGACCCAGGTAGATACAAAGAATTAGGTGAAATTGCAAAAATTGGTGGAAGAATCTTCCAGCCTTGTGTTTTAACTTTTCACATTACTTTTAAGTCTCTGAGAAATCTCAGTAATTTATCTTAATGATTGTATAATTTGCTAGTGAGATTTTTTTTCTTTTTAGGTTATTCTAAAGTAACTTGAAAATTTAATTTGATGAGTTAAAATCTCAGTGCTGAACTAGATTTTTGAAATCGATAATCAGAGAGTAGCTGAATAATGAGGATAATGGATAATTAGAAGAAGCATATGGCTTCCTGCAGCTTCATTACTCATGCCAGAAAATCACTGGGCAAACACTCTTAGTCCAATATATTCCCTGAATGCTGAGTAAGAGAAACACAGCTAAACCCTGTACAATGCTCAGGCTGAATAAATTATGGGAGTGGTAAAGCACATCCCCTCCCCTCCCCCCCAAGCTGCATTAAGTTTACATCTTAGAAAACAGCAGTGAACCTTTATTTTCTACTGCTCCCACTCTCCAGACAACCCAAGATCTGTTTAGCAATGCAAAACTCTACATCATGACATTAATTCCTTCTATCCTGAACACGTGTTGGATTTCTCTCTGCGAGGGAGGGCATCTCAGGAGGACAACCATGCACACAGTAGGTAGCTTTTGAACTGTGAAGGACCAAGACTTGGTCTTAAAGCAACTAAAATAGAAAGAACTAATGGAACAACTAGCAGTTTCTCAGTAAATCTGAAATCTTTATTGCTTCAACATGTCAATATGTCACAAGTTTTAAAAATGCAAATTCTGCTCTCCTATAAGGCAGTGGGGGATAACATCTCTAAGCTTACCTTATTTATCCAGTTTAAGTCCTTAGATGGCTGAAATGTGAAAGGAGTGCTAAAATCATGCTTAGTAATATGATGCAGGGCACTGGGCTTGTCCTTAACTGTTGTTGGTCCTCTTAGCTCACCAGGTGACATGCTCACTGTTAGGCTGATGTATGACAGCTGTATTAAGACTTGCTAGGATGACCTGATTTTAGAAATATTTATCAGCAGGGTCCTCCTTTCTCCACTGTCGTTAGTCTGTGTACTCACCATTTCCTCTTAAGCATGTTATTAACCATAGCTGTTAGTGTGATAGTAATTGAGAGGGTTTCTGAGAACTTACTACCCACATTTGCTGTTTTGTGCTCCTCCTTTCTTTTTGTGATGTTTGGTGTCAGTCTCTGATCACCTACAACAGGCAGCTGATTGCATTGACCTTTTCAGACACACATTAAATACTGCAAATTTTGACCTCCAGGGCGTCTTTTGGACAAGAGACTACAAATGAACATATCAGTGCCATTCCCGTATTATTTCTAATGGGAGGCAGCTGCCTATTTTAATCAAGATATACTGAGATACAGGCTACATCACAAATAATTTCAGTGTGAATAACTCTCCAAGGTGAATTAGCATTTAGCTCCTGAGACTTGTTAGTGAAGTATTTTCCAAGACTGGTTCCCCATCATGTCTTCTCCTCAACCTGTGCAGAAGCTTTGGCAATACTTAACAGCTGAACATAGTAGTTTGTGATGTTTGTGGTCCAGATCTCTGCAAAGAAACACAGAGTTGACCAAAGCAGTGTCTTAAAAATAAGGCTTAATAACATCTGCATTTTTCCTTTCCATTTAATTTTTTTTAATAGGATGATCCAGTATGAAGGACATACAGCAATTTTTCAGTCACACAAATTTATTGTAATAAAAACTTTTCTCTCTGATCTGACAAGATTTGCAACAAAATAAACTTTAAACTGAGTGATTCCTTTCTATTTGGAATAAATAGTTAACTTTAGGTGCCACAATAAAAAGCCACTGTGGAGAACAAAGGACAATAATTGGGATCTAGGTACTAGCTACAAAGGTAGCATCCAGTTCTATTTAATGGGTGCTGGTGACGTAGCAGGCTGCAGGGGGGGCTGCAGGAGCCAGCAGCCCCCTGAAATTAGATCCCTGGGGCGCATGTCTCCACCGGGTTCGGGGCACATGGGCCCCAGGGTGCTCTCAGCATGGCATGAGTCTTCAAGCCACAGAAATTCTGCAGGAAATGCGGTGAGATGAAGGAATGAACTGGACCCATCTCTGTTCTGCCAGGGAGGTTTATCTGGGGTAAGGGAAGAGGGTTGCAGGGAAAGGAGGAGGGAAGGAAAGCGAGGATGGGAGTAGGGGCTGACAGCTCAGAGATGAGACCACGAACTGACGCAGACACTGGCGTTTAAGGGAAAGGAAGGGGGCGGGGGCTGGCTCCCCGGTAGCCAGTGCCAGGAGGTGGAAGGGACNGGAGCCAGTCCCAGGAGATGGAAGGGAAGACTGGCAAAGGGTACTCACCAATAGATTTCAGATACAGCAGGGAGCATCTTTCAAAATGAACCAATAGCACACAGAGCAGGGGGACAAAGGAAAGCCACATGGAGATCTGGAAATCATGTTGCTACATGCTGGAAAACAATAAAAAAAAAAACAAACCACTTTTAGATGAGTGCAAATTGCTGTGGTGGGAAGAGCACAAGGAAATCCATCTTATCTGTGCACTATATATCCATTTCTGTCCAAACAAAGCATCAAAACATATATAGAAATGACAGAGTAATGCCTCTCCAATTTAGTGAAAAAACCCAGATTTTTTGCCATTTTCCCCATTTTTGTCTTCCTCTTTTGTATTAAGAAAATCCAGCTAACAGGAATCTGGTGGTTTTCAAGAGCATCTGTTATATAAGAAAAATGAAAAATTGCAAAGAAATCACAAAAATCGCATCTTAAAAAAGAAAGGGGAAGAAATAGCTTATGGATGCATGAACTAAGTGTGTTAAGTAGTACATGTTTCTAAGTAATTTGAACAAAAAGTTAATCAACATCCTTTGAGCATAAGCTCAACACAGTTCACAGCCCACAGCTGTGATTCAGAAGGAAAGTTCACTATTAAAATGTCAACCTTGTCATTTACTCCTTTTGCCATTTACTTAATTCTTGGAGGAAGACTTTGTTCATTAGTGCTGGGATTTTTCCTTGGTAGGAGTTGTGCTCCGGTGAACACTTCTATTTGCTTTCAGTCCTGAAATTTGGACTCTCTTATGAGAAGTTTACATGTGATCCTGTGCTGTGTTTAGGGTTTGACTCCCTGCAGCTTTCTGTGTGTAAATAGCACTGTACAGCAAATGATTAAGTTAAAAACAAATACCCAGGAGAGTTCTTAAAACAATCAGAAAGAGGAAGAGAGCAGAAGACAGTAAAATGAGCTTGGAACCTACTCTCCTTCTAAGAGAATCTTCAGAAACACTTACATCTAGGACTTGGACACAATATATGACAAGTCTGGAGAGGCTCATATATTAAAGGCTGAAGTACACACTATTTTCCAATTGACCAGGGAGCTGGCAGTGATGCAAAATAAAGCCAGGAAGAGAAAGCTATCAAAAATTGCCTTTTTGTCTTTCCAAGAGGAGCCTCTAATTGCACTGAAGGTACAGGAACTACTGAATCCTCACTATGGCTATTCACAGCAGAGGGGGATTCCTCAGATCATTTTGTCATCTTCTCTGAGAGCCAGAGCAGAGGTTGATGGTCCTGTAGTGTGTACATATCCCTCAAGATCCATGGAGGTTAGAGGAGTAAATTTAAACTGTTCCCTGGAGTAGCAAATTGTGGTGGAGAGATAAGGGGATTCTTACAATATTATTTATTCTCAAACTTCATTGAAAAGAAATTTCCATGGGCCTGGGCAGTATGATCTATTTTACCTGGGCATGTTTTTCTCCTAAAAAATTTCAAGAGTATGCTTGCTGGGAGGAATGAACCCTGTGCTTATGCTTCTGTTATCTGAATTGGACAAGAAATATCATGCTCAAAGGAGCAGTGCATGTTTCCTATAAGCCTGATTGTGACACCCGTTACTCACCTTTCAGATGAGCAGATAACTGGAAATGCTCTCTTCTGTCATGTCTGGCTGGGCCTCTGAGGACATCTCTATTATCTCTCTACTGTGTCCTTTAAGGAGAATGGAGCTGCTTCTTTAATATGCCCTCTCCAGCTTTCACTCACCGTGATGAACTTCCAATAGAGATGTTGCTCTATTGTGTGGATGATCTTCTCTTCAGTGCTTGAGCTGCCCTCAGAGCCACCTGCAGAGTAAGGAGCTTCTCTGTGTGAGCAGTGCTTTCACAGTCTATCCCAAAACATTGTCCTGGGACACACAACAGCTCTTGTAAGTCAACATCACTCCACTGGCTCCACTGTACAAAGGACCTGTAATGGTTGGCATCAGTCTGTCCTACCCTTTGCTGTGCTGCTCCAGAGGCCTCTGTATCTCCTTTCTTCCAGAACACATTCACTCCTGCTTTGCTTTTATTTTCTTTGCCAGTGCTTGGCATCCTCTTCTCTCCATTCTGGACCACTGAATTTTTATCTGCACCCTGACAAGCTCTTAGCTCTGGTGGTACCCGTGGAAAGCCCTTGGTAATTGTCATAGCCCAACCCAGATGGCTGTGCTGAGACATGGCAGATTTTATTGGCTTGAGCCTCCCTTCTTGACTCATCTGTGCATGAAAACTATCAGGGGTTGGGAGCTGTGAGCTCATGGCTCCCGGGAAGCTGTTCAGAGCAAGCTTCTAGGAGAGCAGGCAAGAGAGCTCCCTGTTCCCATGAGTTTTCCGCCTCTGTCACCTGAGAGGGGTGGCTGTATGCTCCTTTCCTGCAGAGACAGCCGCTCCTGGGAGACCTTACTTGTCCCTGCTTTGGTTCTAATTTACACCAAGTTGAAGACAATCCTGTGCATATGAAAATGAGACAGATGCTTTAAAATGAGAGCTGAACGACTTACACAGAACAGAAGCAAAGTTGTATTTGTCTTGTTTCTTATGGCCACCCTGTGCGCTGAGCTGGGTGCCTTTAATTTGTAATTAGAACTCACTGGTTTTCAGGTAGTGTCAACTCTGCTGTGTCAGCACTTACTGACAGCATTACAAGGTTACCCTCAATATTGGATAAACTCCAGGGAACCAGTAGTACTTAAAGTGTTTGTAGGATTTCAGTAAGAAGGACGTTTAGGACATTACTTTGCACCTCAGTAACAATTTATAATTTGAGGCAGGTACTTGCCTGCTTGTATGTGAAAAATATTCTCTCACTTGACTTTAAGAAATATCCCTGTGCTTATACCTTTATAATGGATGTATCTTACTCAGTTTTGCTGTTGTGTTTTTTTGATTTTTTTTAACAAAAAGGGCTGATGAGAAGAAACATGGACTAAATTTCAACAAATGGGCTTCCAAAAATCTACCCCCAGTCTAATCTATATTTCATTAGATGAAGTACATAAGAAGCTGTATCCCTCTCGATTTATGAGCAAAAGTTTTATGAGAAATATGAACTGTATAATGTAGCAGATCCATCATTCAGAATAAGTATTAATAATCCTAGCTAAAATCAGAATTCTTCTGGGCTTCTATCCAATGATACATGAGATAATTTTCCAGAATCCCAGAACCCTACAATGTGGCTAAACTGGCCTTCAGACCAAGTGCTACACTAGAATGTGTAACTCCTTGAAAAAGGATCATTAATCTCAATTTTGACCTGAATTAATATACTCCAAGGATGACAACACTTTGGCTTGAGATTTGTGTACAGCAACAGAGAAGAGAAGGACTTAAAAGGACCTGACTAAGGTTTTGTGCTCTTGCACGCAGTAATTAGCCAATTAGACGGTGTCATTTCTTCCCAGCCCCTTCAGTCATTTAGAACACTATGTTACAGCAACACACTTGCTATTTTCAGAGCAATATACAGATTGCAAGTAAGTCACCCCACTGCAGAGAGCTGGGTTAAGATCCTGTCTTCAGGCTGAGGCTGAGTGAGACTGCTTGTGTATCCCCTAAGTGCAGGAAACAGTTCCATGGGGACTTTGTGTAGACAAGGCAATACTATGATTCACCCCAGTAACATTCCTGACTTCAATTTTTTTGTCTCACCCAATGTACAGTTTTGCCCAGGAGTACACAGCTGGAGCTGTAGCCCCAGATATCTCCTCTGCACAAGGACCCTGAAATTGCTGGGCCACAGGGTGAGGCTTGGACACTGTCTCACATTCCACCATCAAAGACTTCATGTTTTTATAACATATGCAAAATGAAGGATGTCATCTTCCTTCCCTGCTTACTTCCAGTTCTGTGCCTAAAGCACTGTCTTGGAAAGAGAGAAATTCAGGAATCTGCACTGTTTTGTGGTGGTACCATGACACATTGCTTCCCACACAAGGGAGAATTTACTCCCATCCTTTACAAAAAGGGCATGGACTCTGCCCTCCAGGCTCTCCCAAAAGACTGAGGCAGTTGTCAGCCTCTGTCCTAAAGGGATCCTTCCGTGTGAGTGCCAGGTGGGGATACCCACCTCCATGTATGCTTCATGTACTTGCCTGGTCTGAAGGAGGACACTGCCTTCCCTTTGGGGTTCCTCCTAGGTGACTTTGTACCCTGCCCCAAAACTTAATCTGCTGACCACTGTGAATTCTATTTGGAGGCACGGCATTTTAGCTCTCCCTGGGCATGGTTTTTAGATTCCAAAATCCCTTTTATGGGTTTGGCCCTAAGGTGGCTGTACACAGTCTCACATGATGCAGGCAAAGAGATGCACTGGTCCCAACACGTGGCCACTTTTCCAGATCCTGGACTGCAGGCTTAATCTTTTCATTCACTGTACCCTGTACTTGGCTTTGTCTGCTTGGCCTTCTGCCACCCTTCTTATGCCCATAGGGTCCTCCACATCCCCTGGAAAGCCTAGAGGACTGCTGCTCCTCTCCTGTGGCTCCAGGACTGCAGCCATGCTCAATCGACAAGACAACGGGGAGTCTTTCAAGCTCTGCTGGTGCTGTGCTGAAGCCAATGTTGCAGAGCAGGTCAGCCTTATGCAGGTATCTCAGAAATCCTAGGGTATCCCAAATGGTGCTGGGCATTCCAAATGGTGCTAGGCGCCCAAGTTTGTTGAGCTGCTTTCTCTGACTGGTGTCTACAACTTACTGTTGAAGGTCAGCTCTAAAACTAGATTACATACATCTCACCCAGCCCAAGAGCCACACTGCAGCTCTTCTGCTTTCTATGTGTAGCATCTTTCTCTCCTCATAATTTTACAGCTCTCATATTATTAGCGAATTAGTCCTCAGTGCTGACCATGGCTTTAATTTTTTTTCCTCATGCTTGATTTTCAGTCAGGAAAAGGAAGAACTGTGATCAACATCCTGGAAGAAGAGTGAGAGACATTCCTGAATTTCAGCCCTTCCTCCTATACTGGTTTCTCTTAGCAGGAGAATTTTGGTAGGGATTAAGCACGTCACTTAGTGTATATATGTGTCAGAGATTGAAAGGCGCATTCGTAAAATGGTGATGACAATGGTCCCAAGGGTTTTGACATTAAAAAAAACTGTTTTAAGAAAGCTTGTAAGAGCACTTAAAAAATTTAAGCAAGATCTGACCAGTAAATTGCTATTTAATGGTGATGCTCATTGTCCGGAGCTTCAAGAGTAAGGAGAAAAGGCAGAATATGTGCAGATAGGATATACTGGCAAAATGAGGAAAAGGTGAACTTGTGACTTGTGCACGGATTCATTAAAATCCAGTAAAAAGCAGGGATGACTGAGATGCTTTGAGTCATGAAGGATCTGTGAGGACTTGGGTTTGCTCGGTTCAAAATCTCGCACCACAGCCAGATGGTCCAAATCTAATGAAATGAAAATACACCATTCTTCCAGCTTCTGATCTCTCTTGCACAGAGGATGTGGTCCTATCACACCATCTGTTATGAATGCATTTTAAAAAATCCTCGGGATCTTCCTAACACTGCTTATTGACAGACTTCCACATTGCATTGCACCTGCTTTCTCATTGCACCCCAGCTCACAGAACATGGTTCAGTTTTGTCATGTGTGTCATGAACTTCATCCCTTTGCAGCAAGACTCCTGGACAATATACATAGCTATATATTTAGCAAAGAAATAGCCCATCTACAATGAGAGCTTTCCTTGTAAGTGTAAAGGAATAGGAAGATTTAAATGTCATGGTAGTTGTTGAAAGGAGTTTGCAGAAGATTCTTTCTGTAGTAGTTCTGGCTGCATCTTCAGAATCAGGTCCTTGGAAGCAACACTTGTTTTTGCCTCTTCTAAATGTTGAACATAGTTGTTAACTTATGTTTGAATATAAACTCCTTTAGTATTCTTGAAAAAGACAGAGCTCGGAGAAAATAGTAACTCTCTGAAATAGTAAAAAACTTTCAGAAATGAGTAATTTTCCCATGTTGCCAGAGATCATGCCATTTGCTAAAGCCATTGTTTCTCATGCCATCTCTGGGGAGTAGGTATTGGCACTTTTAGTATTTAGCCAGGTTACTATAATCACAGAATATGTAGAAATATTGATTTTTACACATAAAACTTCCCTTTTGGAATAATAAGAGCAAAAGCATCAAAACAGGGCTTAGCTTGATGTTGCTTGCCTTACTCAGAGACATGGTCTGTTAAAATCAGTTAATTTCTGAAATACCTTGAGGTCTGTTCCAGAAAGCTTACCTTTTTGCTGCAGTTATTTCCTCTTTCAGAAACTTTGCCTAGCAGATTTCTCCTTTTCCCCCTGCATATTCTCTTCAGATTATGCCTTGGCAGTCCTTGCTGCTGGCTATGCCCTCCAAGCAATTGCTATCTCAATCTTAAACTTCAAATAAAGGAAAATATAAAGGGAGTGGAGGTGGGGGAGAAACAGAGTTTGTGGCTTCTATAGAGTTTCTCCAAGTATCCTGAACTCTTCCTTCTCCCATAATATGGTGATTTGGCACTTACAGAGCTGCTCCCACTTCCAAAGCATGAACTTGTAGAGAAAATAAAAGAAAGAATGTTGCAATGCAAGAAGCACGAAGGTGAGGAGTACAGAAAAATATGGGCATCACTGTGAGCTTAAAAGATGAGAAAAACATATCCTTTTCTACTTTGCAGATGCTTTAATTTTGCTATGTTTTTCTTCTCTTCACTAAAATTAAAATAAAAATCAACCCAGCAGAGTTGAGTGTCTTGCACACAGTATCTTGTGTCTATATATATTAAGTATTCTTCATCTGACAGAAATAAAGAAGCTTACAATAAAGCTGTTCACATTCAAACTACACGTCAGGACTCCCTTCATAGCCAGAATATGATTATAATTTTAGGATGTGATTCATCCCATTTTAAAATAAATATCTATTGTCCATTTACATGAGTTTTGTCCTAAAAGTACCTGTTTCCCTTTCCTTTACATAAGAGCAGTCAGGGAAAATAGTCCAGGCACAGACATCTCTGTGTTGCAGACTTCAGAAGATTAGGTTCCTACCAACACAGCTTTTGAAGGAATAAACTCAAACTACCTTCCTACTCAAACTTGAAACCAGGCTGGATGACCTGTGTGCCAGATGCTTCAGATGGTTTTGGTATTATTTTACACTTCCAGACCCTAGCAGTTCTGTACTACTGCTGCTGTGCTGTTAATAATTGTTATCAACCAGACACTTACACAAGAGGCAGCTCTGTTTCAGTGCTGGGTAAAGTGACCTCTCTTAATTAGTTTCCTTATTATGCTGCAAAATCCTGTGGGTCCCTTTGGGTTAAGAGTCATTAGATACATACAAGTCGTTATTTCATGACATGGTTTCATTACCACTTTTTTCCCCTCATAATCCTCAGTTTTTCCACAGGTTTCCTCATTTTAATATTTGTCCTAGTCACTTCTGAGCAGCTGTTTTCAGTGCAGCTTCCAGCCTTGATTGTCCCAGCCTATTACCATTCAGAACATGTTAAATAGTGATACAGTAGATGGTCAGGACAGATATGTTCTCTCCCAGTGGTGTGCTAGATCTATTTCCACACTTCTGCTGCTCCTTGGTGTCTGCTCATTAGCATAGATATGAAAAGAATATTTTGGGTTGCTGTCTCCACCCCTCCACCGAGGCAGCCTGTGCTCACCACACTCCCCCCCCGTTCAGTGCCCCACCGTGCTGGAGGTGGGGGTGAATTGGGACCGACGCCTCCAGGTAGAAAGTTTGAGACTCTTTTGTGCCCCTGGTTAAAGAATCAGTTGTACAACAATCCTTGGTACCACTCTGCTTTGGCTGAATGGGTGCACCCCAGTTCATCCCAAGGGACCAATACCCCGCCTAAAAGGCCAAGATTAGGGAATTTTTCACAGCCTTCTGTCCTCAGCCTCTGCTTCCTTTCTCCCTCCTCCATGTTCCACTCATTTTCTGGATATCTGGGTCTCCTTTTCCTTCGACTTTTCTATTACTGTTTTCTTTGTTATTTAGGTAGAACCGCTGATGGCCACAAAGATAGGTGGTAAATGGGGTGTGACAGGTAATAGCTGTGTACCCTGAGGGCCTTAGAGTACAAAGGTAATGCATCTCTTCCCAAGCAAACAGGGGAAAAAACAACAAGATCAGCTGCCGACTAGGGAGGGGTGCAATGCAGCCAGTGTGCTTTTTGGAATATGAGCATTTGAAAGACTTTGCTGAGGCACTAAGAAACATGAAGAACAACAAGGAAAGTAATTTCAGACACTTGGGAAGCACTAAATACCTTTGTCCTCCTTTTCTTTAGCCCCCTTTCACAGCTGCACTAGCAGAAAATAGGTAGTCAAGGACGGAGAGCTCATTGTTGGAGCAGATGTGAACAGGCATTCCTTCTGGAGAAATCCACTCTGCAGGGCCAGGCTGGGCCAGCGAGAGTCAGTCCCCTATGTGACATACGAGTCCTCTGTTACCATGTTGCTTCTAAATCTAGGTGAGGTTTAAGCATCCCAGGGCCTGGCCGTGTGTCGCTGGCGGAGAGATACATCTGTTCCTTCACCATTAACAGATCAGTTAATTTCTAATCAGAGTTTGTGGACAATTCTGAAAGTAACAGCGTTCTGTCAGCAAATGTTATTTGAAAGGAACTAAATTGAATCACAGCCACAGCTGTGTCAAAATATTGGTGAAAAATTACCAAAATATTAGTTAGATCAAAGTTATAACATTTCAGTTTGACTTTATTACTGCTTTCATGTATTTCAAAGGCAGCTGAAAAAAAATTAAACACAATATGTAACAACAGTCAAAATGATAGGTTTTTGGTTTGTTTTCTTTTTTTTTCATTTGTGATGTAGAATGAAACCAAATGCCAGTGCCTTGAAGTTCTGCTCAGGATAAGAATTCTGAATTTCACCAGCTTGAATTATAATACTAATATTCCTTCTTAATAAGGGAATAATAAGCTTGGCTTCCTCATCTGTGCTGGAAAGTAAATGAGAGACAGACTTCCTAACATTGGATCTGCACATAGAGAAGGAAGAGGGCCATTTCTAATGAGGTACCATACACTCTTGCTCCTGCTCTGTGCTACGCTTGTTTAACCCAATATCGTGATTAAAATCCATTTTGCCTGTACCTTTAAATACAGTTCCAATCTAGGAATAACAAGAAGAAAACTGTATTTGTCTAGGACATGTTTTCCTCTGCCAGCTCTATAAACTATCAAAACAAAATGTAGCAATTTGTCTTTCATTTAATGATGAACATTCTGCTGTGATATGTGTTCACCTTTCCAGAACTGTCTTAATTAAACTGCTGTAATCTATGTTTTCATAACAAACACGATAATTTTGTTATTCAGGAGACAGGGCTGCAACATTCTGATGCTTCTGAAGTGAGGGTGTACATGAAAACTAATTTCATAATTTCTGGAGGCACATAAAAATAAATAATTTTGTTTTATGCAGAATTAACTCCATCTGAAAATGCTGCTGTTTTGTCTCCGATTGAAAAAAATCACTATAGTCTATAAATTACAGTGACATTCTCTGTTGCTTGACAATTACTGGCTAGAAAATTTAAATCTAAATTGCAAAATAAAGATGTGAAATAAAGTCCATTGCAATGACAGAAAAATTTACGTTTCTTTTTTTAGTTTTATGAGGGTTGTTCAGATCAAACCTTACATATCAATTTAGGAGTGATGAAAACATCTCCATCATTTTTGCAACACTTATAAGCTGTTAATCTCTAGGAACAATGACAGCCTGAAATCCACCTGAATCTGTCCATGTCAGACTCTTCTTTTTCCTGCTCTGCAGGAAAGCAGTGTATGGAGGTGTCCTTCTGTGTGTATAAGCAAATATGTTTACTCCACAGCGAGTGTTGTTGTGGTGGACCATGCAGTTGCAGTGGTTGTTTGAAGCCAGTCAATCAAAACTCTTGGCCACAACTCATAGGAAACTGCTGCACAATTGTTGGTCTAGTGCTTCCCCTTTTTCCATGTTTCTCTTGTCAAGCTAACTCAGAGGGCTGTTCTTTCTGTGGAATGCTCATTTTGTCCTCATCAGCCAGGCATCCTCTATCATTGCCTTGGGACAATGGCTTCCAGCACTGCTCCTGTTTATTTTTTGCAATGTTCCTCAGTCTCAGCTCCAGCATCTAGGTTGTCGTCTATCCTCTTTCAGCCATCTGAATGACAGAGCTTTAATATTGACGTAGCTAATTAGTGATTTCTGCCTCAGAGATAGCTGTGATGGATTTTATGCCTGAAATGTGCACCTATTGTGTGCTCGTGTGGTGATATTGATGTACCTGCAAGAATTTTTCTTGCAAATGTAAAGCCTTATCATCTTGGATATACCATCGTTCACACTTCTGTTCTTAAGGTGAGCCTTTTTTAATCAGAAATTAAAATAGATTCTCCAGGAAAAATCCTCAAGCATTATTTATAATCATGCAGTATGTATTTACAAGAAAAGCTTTCATTGTTTTTCCATTTTCTGTGGTGTGGTCTATGTTTAATGACTGGTTTAACATAGGGTAGATGCACAGCTAGCTGATATAAGAACAGCTAGCTGTGCATCTACCCTGAGGGAAACCTGAAGGAGTTTGCAGAGACGTATTTTGCCCTTTGCAAGGCAGATGACATTTTGATTTTTAAGTGTTTTTTAACACACTTATTTCCCCAGAGAAATTGGGGAGGGGAGTATGAAGAGTCTCTATTCCCCAGGGCCACAAACAAGGGTGCAGCTCCCTCGTGGCGGTCTCTGGGAAGTGCCGCTGTTCTCCCTTTATCCAAGGTCTGTGAAAATTGCAACATCTCACAAGAGGGCTTGCATCAGTACCTTCTCTCCTCTTTGCTTGGGGAACCTGACTTTTTAAAAACTAATCTCAGCATCCTTTGCATGTCATTGCTTTGAGCTTCTTCCCTGCTTTTTTGGTAGATCCTTGCAGTGGTTGATTGCCCCTAAGCTACAGCAGAAACCAACATGGTTGTGGAAAGTGCTGTACAGCCCTTCTCTGCTGAAGACTAGGCACACAGGCAGTCCATTTGTTTGCGGGGATCCAGAATAACTCTTCCCTCTTCTCCTAAGGGAAGTATGGGCTAGACTTTTCCCTCGTGCAGTGAATCAGAGAATCCTAGAATGATTTAGATTGGAAGGGATCTTAAAGATCATCTAGTTTCACCTCCCTCAGAATGGGCAAGGACACCTTCTACTAGACCAGGCTGCTCAAAGCAACTTGAACACTTGCAGGGTTGGGGAATCTACAGCTCCTCTGGGCAACCTGGGCCAATGTCTCACCATCTGCATAGTGAAGCATTTCATCCTGATATCTTAACCAACCCTTCTTCAGGTTAAGGCTTTGCGATAACCCAGTTGTTCTGTTGGTGAAGCTGCCACAACCAAGCCCATCAGCACTGCTCAGTCTGGTAGGCCTCATCACCCTATTTCCCCCACGTGTCAGTACTGAAGGTAAAACACTGGTTCATACAAGGAACCTGAGCCAGAAAACAGCTCAGTTGTACACATGGCACACACCAAGAAATTTTGAGGGTGTGTGTACAACTACATCACAGCACAGTGTTGCTCCTGCCCAAAAAATCAGATAACTGTTTTACTTCAGTACTGCTCCGTTAATCTGATCCCTGACCCACAGCAGAGCTAACCAGCTTGCATTTGGTGCCTCACACTGTCACAAAGCCAAGTCCAGCTACTGGGTCCTTCTGCTGCAGTCCCCTGTGTGCTGCAGATACACTCCAGCAGCAATTCCCACTTTCTGCAGATACACTCCAGCAGCAGTTCCCACTTCCAGCCCCTCTACATTCACAGTGGCAGTCCAGCCACACCATCACCTGCATCCTGGCTAAGCAAGCTCGTACCGGTTTGCACTCTCAAAAGAGTGCATGTATGAGAAAATGGACTTCCCAGAGTTAAAGGGTCAGAGACTGTTCTTACTTGTGCACTCTCAATCTATCCATTACATTTCTTATTAGAGTGTGTCTACTGAGACAACCAGAGAAATATGGAGTCCCTGTAACCTCTTTAATCAAGTTCTGGTGCAGTATCACTATGGTCCAGCAGATCTCTATGAAGCTTTTAATTTTCTTTGCTCTTTTCATCTTCTTTTTGAATATGGGATGAGAGAAGAATTTCTCATGTCTCCACAGAGGTGAGCTGGAATTAGATTGTCAGTGATGGTCTTGTGTGTGCTCTGGCAAGATAATTTAGCAGGTCATCATTCTATAATGAAGGCTTAGGTCCCTTCTGGCATTTTCATTTGTGATGGCTGGGTGCTTTCCCTCTTCTTTTTACTGCATGATTTTCAGATAATTGTTCCAACTTACACATAATTATATTAGATCTGCTATTTAAATGCCATATAGTGCTTGAAGGTTTTTTTTTTTAAAGCCTGCCACTCTTATCAAACTTAAAAGAACATGGAAATGTGAGACTTTCAGAAGTGGCCTTCCAGTCTAAGTTGCCCTTTTATACTTTACTCGCTCTGTAACCCAAAGCACCAAGTGCACAATCATGTACTACTCACAGCCCTGAAATCCTGCTGCAGAGAGACAAAGCTTAGCAGGAGAGACTGAAGCAGGAGGGTAAACACTTGACCTCTCTTTTCTTAGCTCTTATTACTGATATTCAGGTAACCACACTTCAAGCTGAAGAGATGAATGTCAGTGTAGTAACTTTACTGAAAGCAACCACTTTGGGGCTTGAAAGATATTGCTTTCTCTTTTGAAAGCACTTAATCTCACAAATGGTTTTGGATTGTGCTCTTCTCATGGATCTTTATGGCACAAAGACGACGTGTTTAAGCCACTGGAACGATGCTTATCTTCTCTTGAACTTGCAGATGTTTCTGACTTGTCTATTGCCGAAGTCTTATTTCAAGCATCACATTATTAATTTGCAGACATAGTTTTTCGTCTGAGCTGAGATTGTTGCTTGTTTTTTGTTAACTATTTCTTGTTCTGTCAATTCCTATCTTTTAAAAAGATATTATGAATTTGTTTCTGAGTAATTTCCTTAAACAGATAATCTCCAAATGCAGTTTCACTCCTTGGATTTCTTTGTGTGCCTTTCCTTGGACACTAAAACAAACCAGAAAGCCAACAAGTTAAGCAGGGTTTGGGTGAGAGTTTGTTTAGTTTTAACATTCAGCACTCTGTGAATTGCTTATCAAGGACTGAGGCCTCAGCCTATGTGGGATGAAGTAAATGGTATTAAAAAACATTCAGAATGAGTTATGGATGAAATACAGAAGTACTGAATAATTTGTCTGTTGAGGGAAGGAGGATGAGAAATGATCATTCTTTTGTATGTTTTGAATGATTTCAGTCAAATTTGGCATGCACTAAATGTGTAATTTTAGATAGGGCTGATGACTGTGCAGGTTAATAAAAGTGTCTGATGCGTCTCATGCTTAGACCCCATTTTCAGCTGTTTCTTGTGTTGCCAGCATTTCACCATCTGAAGTGAAGCTCTGCCTGTCATGTCTACTCAGATGGAATTACAAAGAATTTTTTTTCTCCTTTTTATTGGCATATAATTTGCGTTGAGAATATAACATGTATTTTTCTGGTGAAGTCTTTAAGTCTTCCCACTTGTATCTTGTAGAAAAACAAGCTTGTATGTGCTCAAGAGGCACTTGCTACACTTTGATTTTCCCTTGCTGTTTTCAAGTGTAGGTGCTTAGACTCTCTAAGGCAATCTCTGTGGCATCCATGCTTTCAATTGGACTATAAATGTTGCATAAAGTGATCAAGGACCTCTAGCACAGTGTAGATGGGAACAGAGCTTTGGTATTGAGTGCTCTTTCTGAACCACTGAAGAAATGCTGGCAGAATCTTGGCACCCTGTTCCTTATGCAAGACTAAAGGATGGGGCAGCAATATGGTCTTACTGCCAAGGCTTTAAGTTCCTGTTGCAAATCTATGGGCTGTTCTAATGAATATGGTCCTTTACAGTTTCTTTGATGTCTTTCTGATGATCAGAGCAGGTGGGTGGAAGAAACTGTAAGGCATATGGCCAATTAATTTTTTTTCTAAGTAAAAGTGGGAAAAGGATCTGTGGGAGGAGCTGTACTGCCAAAATTCCTCAAAAGTCAATGCAAGAGGCTTTAGGACTGCTCTCCTACTGCAACAGTGTTAAGCTACATGAATAGCACTGTGATTTACCCTACAAAAAGAGACAAGAAGCCCCAACCTATCTATTTATTTTCCTTCAAATATTACAAAACTTAATTTGAAATCCTCTTCTTCCATAATATAAGCAAAATTTAAATGTCTTGTTCCACACTCCCCCCCCACCCCGCCTATCTCTAATTGATGCTCACACTGTGATCACCACTACATTTTCTCAGCAGAATTAATGACATTTTATGTGTTTGCAGCCAGATGAATCTCCATGGTACAAGGGAGGAGTTTGTTCCAAAATCTCCAAAGAAGCATGTTACAGAAATTGTTCATGGAATGTGAGGAGAACTTCACATAAGATTGAGAAGGAAATTCTCAGTGTTCAAGGGCTTGGAGGATAATGGAGTCTCTCCAAATTAGACTCTTTGTTTGATATTGAAATAGCTTTTGTGTGTGACAGGAGAGAATTAGTCATCTTCCTTTAAAATGAATTGATCGGTGGCCACTTGCTGTTCCAGCTGTCACGAACTGTCCTCTATTTTGGCTTAAAAACAAAACAAGATAAAACTTATCTGGTTTTAGGCTGTTGGAGCTTAAAAAGTAATGATCCAGATGAATAACCTCTTGATTTTTCACTGCCATGGAAGCAGCATTAGTCACTCCCTGGTGCCAGATGTGATTATTAGCCACATATTTTTGGCATGCTAGTCACTGTAGAGGACTTCAGGGCTCCTCTGTGGAACATTAGGGCTGTAGCACACAGTGACAACTCACCTAAGACAATTTTCTGCCATACTTAGCTCGTATTTGGGTAAAACTTCAGATCAGAGAAGTATGAAGCAGGTAGAAGGAAGTTTCAGTGCCAGTGTCCCAGGACTGTCAATGAAGGAGATGGGGAATCCCCCGCCTTTGCAGACCTGATCTTGCTGTGACCAACCTAAGACATCCTCCTTATAGGTGCTGCTAATATTTTCCACTGTCTGGGTTTGTCTGCTGAGTCCATAAATATTAAAAGTGGCAACATAATGCTTGAATGCTAAGTAGTCCTGTTTTAGCCAGACAGAACTAGCTATTTTCCATGGTGGTGTCAGAGAGAAGCAATGTATGAAGCAGGTGAAAATGAGAAAGACTTAACAAGAGGTCATGTAAGAATCTACTGTTAGCTCTTGAAACACTCAGTAAGGATCCTTTGTTTGCCTTCTCCACAAATAACCCTGATAATCTAGTATTAAGACAAATTAGTTAATCTGACAACTAGAGTAGGTTTAAATAATTGAATGCAGTTTGGAAGTAGTAAAAAATAGCAGCTATGCTGTGCTTCAGAGTTGGGGCTGTTTATGTCACAACTCACAGGGAAGGATAAGAAGTAAAAACACTCCTTATTTGCAGTTGGTCAAGCACAGCAAATGATCTTTCAGTAACTCCACAAGCTGGCAAGTTCCTTCACCCATGGACTATTTATGGTGCTGCTGTGAACGTGTTCTGACACTCTCCTTGTTCTCTGACACAGATTATTTTTAAACAGACAGCAAAACAAAAAGGCAAACGGAAAGGGTGCAGAAAGAAAATCACATAGTGAAAAGAAGAAATAAATTCCAGTTTCCAGGTGCTCTTCCATATATAGATGAAGTTGATGGCTGTGGCTGTATATGCAAGGAGATGGGCTACAGGAAAGTATAGTCTTACAGCCCTGAGGATAGTATAATCATTGCTTACGTCCTTCTACACTTTGTCTTGATTTTCCCTCATTTGAGCTATTTTTAAGGCTCTCAGAAGAGGAGGGGGATGACAATAGACTGTTCCTTCATCGTTTTATTCACTGTCTAGTTCTAGTTTCTGCCACAGCTGTTTTAATTCATGCTTTTTCCAGATTACTTTTCTTGTTTACTAGATGTGATTTCAGCATGTTTCTTTGTTCTGTGTTTGGGACAATTTGACTTCAACCTGAGCTTCCCTCAGAACAGCGGGAGCAGCTGCATCAGAGCTCAGCAACATCTGGCTACTTGAATATTCACCCATCTTCCCAGCAAAATTTGGAAGGTACAGAGGTGCTGTTATCAGTATCCCATGTAGGAAACAAGGTGGCTAGTTGGGTTACATTTGTGGGGTGGTTCTTGGAGGCTCATTTAGGTACACTCTGAGGGTAAATTCCTCAGGCTACAGGGGTCCTTGCAGCCAAATTATTTGATGCTAGCACCAGTCACTGACACTGTGGGCAGTAATGCAGGCTGCCTTCTGCAGGGCTGAGCCCTTGTTTTGTCATCTTTGAAGACACTGCTAGCAGTGGAAAAGGATATTTTATCAAGTCCAAGCTATTCCACTTCAGCCCACACACTTTGGCAAGCTCTGTGCATCAGCAAAGAGGGAAATCAACTCTGGTACTCAGAAAGATGTTAAAATAAAAATCAACAACATCTAATTATCGGCAGTTCCAGTACAATAGTCAGCATCCTGCACTGCATCAAAAGCAATGTCATGAAGTCCAATACTGTAACATTAGTACTAACTGAATATTGCACCTTTCAACTTATGTTGTTTTCAGTGTACTCTGTTATTATTTTCTGTATTGTTTGTTTTACTAAGGAGACAACAGGAAGATACCCATTTACCCTATATTTTACCAGCATCATCACTTTTCATAGGCAGCACTGAAGTTCTGACAGTGGTATTGCAGGAAGAAGGAAGATCCCTCCTCTCTTGCTGCAGCCATAAGGTAACAGCTGGTCTATCTCTGTTGTAGCTTTCATTAGGTTTTGTGCCCCTACTTTGACCAAAACCCCATTGTTCCATAACTTCCTTTTCTAAAGCCAAGAGACTTTTTCATTTCCATATTTAATGTGTGCACATTCAATTATTTGCATTTATTTTTTGACCTTTTTGGTCTTTTATATGTGTTACCAATGCTTATATATACATATACATATACATATACATATGCATGTATATTTATATATATCTATATATATACATATATTTACACAGATCTTTTCTCCATCATGTCTGGGTTTAATATACTTCTTATTCTTCTCTCTGAAAAGATACACAAATCAAGTTGCTTTCCTTTTTTCCCTCAACACAAACTACCTAGACCTTTGGTCCTCTTAATAGTGTTGCTCTCCATCTCTTTAAATTTCAACTCAAATCCTCAAATAATGATCATAATTTTACCCATTTCTCCATGTTTTGTGCCATATCCCTAGCACCTTTTAATGTCCTTCTCCATTACGATGTAGTTAAATCTAAGTGAAGAGCAGAAATATTTGCAATTAATCACTATATAAGTCTTTTCAGCATCAGATGGCTAAATTAGTTTCCCTCATTTCCAATAATACCCTGTCTTCAGTGAGAAACTTTCAGACCTACTTTCACATGTTCTTCCACTTTATATAAACTCATCTTCTTTAGGATTTTATTTTTAATGATCAGATTTTCTAAAATGGTTTCAG
The DNA here is from genome assembly GCA_013397955.1 of Grantiella picta. Taxonomy (NCBI): domain Eukaryota; kingdom Metazoa; phylum Chordata; class Aves; order Passeriformes; family Meliphagidae; genus Grantiella; species Grantiella picta. The sequence goes on from VZRM01005847.1 coordinate 112,036, forward strand.
CAATTACAAGACTAATAAGAATAGCCCACAGTCTCTTGGTTTTATCGGCTATTTGGTGGAGAAATGTGCCACCCATACCATCTAGAAGTAATTTACCCTTCTATTACTCATCAGACTTTTTCTCCATTCTTTATGTAGGATACCAAAGTATTCCTTAATGATATGATTATCAGTAAAACTCTCCTCCTAATAGCATTGCCTGAATATCTATAACAACCAGACCTTATAATGAAATTATACAGTGGTTGCTCAGCCCAGTAAAAGCTCTTTCATTTATTTTCCCAGTGAGATTGAGAGAGATGCTGTTGTGCCCATGCCATTGTTTCTACCTTTACACTTTTTATGCTCAGTTCCTTTTTGATGCACCCCACTGCCTTTAGCTTCATCCCTGTCTTTCTGCTCACTGCTTTCTCTCCATACATCTGCTCTAAATGTGGCTGCTATTTTACCACATGCTGTTATCCCTTGTAGTGTCTGATTTCACATCCTGTTCCAATAGTTTGACCTTGCCCAGTCTGTTTGCCAGGCCTCCTGTGTTAGTGCACAACAGGGAAGCAGTCTCATACCAGCCACACTCAGTAATCCATCGGGGAGAGAAGCAGTCCCTTGAATGTGCTGTCAGCTGCTTGACTGTTGTTTCTATCAGTGTGAGTTTCCTTCCTCATGCTCCATCAGCTGGTGTCATATTTTTTGTTACCTCATTTGTTACTCCTGAGAACCTAAATCACTCCCAGTTTCCCCCCTGATTTTTTTCTGGTCTAAAGTCTTTTTATGAGGCATGCCAACCCTGTTTTGTAGGAATTCAGGATTTCATACAGCAAGCTGTATCCTCTTTCCATGACTGCCTACTTGCACCTACTTTCTCCCAGATGTTCTCAGGTTTGCTGATGAACTTTAAGGAGAAAGTAGCACCATCAAAGCGGCTGGAACAGGGTCCATGTGGAATCTTAAAGCTGTTTTGTCCTACAAGTCCTCTGAAAAAAGAGTATGAGTTGACCAGTGCTGAAAGTCAGGCTAGAGTCTCTGTGGAGGACTTGCACTCAGCTTTCTTTTTGGAAGAATAAGTGCTTTAAACACTGGTCAGAGTAAATTAAGCAAATAATTGAAATTGCTGATATTGATGCAAGGCAGTATTGCAGATGGTTGGAAACTAAAGAGCTCCAGACAACCTACTTCAGTTTCTAGTGCCCTATTGGACCAGGAGGATGTAACTGGATCATCTTGAACCAGATGAGGTATGGAAAGAACAGTGGAAGCAATGGATTATTCTCTGCTGGTGGAAGACCCAGGACACTGTGGTTCTTCTTTGTTTCCCATAGGTTTCTTTTTTTTCATGTCATCACAAAGGTACTTCTTTCTCTATTTAAGTAAGAAAAAATATCTATTATTCAGAATTTTTGTCATGATTGGAAATGTTTTTAGTGTCATTTATCTATGCTAACTTCAAGAGTTTCAAATTTAGTTATTGGAGTTTGAATCAGTCTCTCTTATCTCTGATGCAGACAGGTGGCACAGATGAATGTGGATGGCATGGGCATCTTTTATCTTTCATCTCTACTCTGACGTCCTCTTTACCATGAGAGTTTCTGCAGTTAAACCTCATGCATGTCTGTATAGGATGTCTCCCCTTTCTTTGCCATGAGAGAACAGACTTGCTTCTTCAGATTGTTAGTTCAACCTTTTCTACATTTATGATTAAATTCTCATTCCCTTTACTTATGTCAACCTGTCATTAAATTGCTTTTCCAGCTAGTTTAAGGACTACAAAACCCCTTTATTTATAGCTCTTACTTCACCATTAACTTGGGAGATTTTCATGCATCTTAGAGTCCATCACTCTATATTTCAACATCAACAGTATGTTAGATGGTAATACGGCGCTACCTGGAGTTGGGAAGGTAAAAAACCTAGCATAGATACCTGACTAAGCTCTGTGACAGTACACAAACTGCATCCTAGACTCATTATTACATGCGCCTCTAAAATATTGCCATACATGTAGTTATCTTGAGTTTTCCTAAGCACCTAGACTTGAATCTCAGTTTATAATGTGTATTAGTTGATGGGATTCAAGCTTTTTCCAGCATACAAGGAGCAGCCTGGTGCCCTGCTGCAAATCAGTCCCATGGATACCTTCCCCAGTCTTTGTACCTGCAGCATAATTTAACCATTTTATGCTCTTTCAGTGACTCAGATATACTCCCTGAGTCTGACAATCTCAACAGAGATTTTCTGTTCACACCATGGTCTCTGCAAAGAGAAACAGCACCTAAGGGACTCCAGTACAGCAAGACCTGGTTTAAGAGGAATGAATTCCTGATTACTGCCATGGGTATATGCCATGGCAGCTATGTTGGATTATTTTAGTGGACCTGGTTCTCAGAAATGGAACAGAACAAATAAGTGCATAATTAGAGCATAAAATTACCTGGAATTCATTCACAGTTACTTGTGAGTAACAGAATCTAATCAGACATTACTCTGGGGATACATCTGCACTGGTACTTCCAATTAGGACGTCATCACAAAGCAGGCACACACATTGCTGAAAAATTCAGTTCTGTGGTAGAGTTGATGTGCTTGCTGGCATTGCACATAAAGCTTTTCTGAAAAAAACTGATTGCATTGTGCTCTGAGTATGTGAACTGATGAGGTTCGGCAATGAAGGTGCCTAAACTTACCACTTTACTAATATTAGTATTTTCTATTAACAACATTGCTTACAGTTGCTGGTGCAATGCAGCCCTGTTTTTCATAATATTTGCTTTACTGTAATTTGGTTTGAGTGAGGCTTAAGCAGATACTTAAATGTAAACTGTTCCAAAAGTGTGGGGCCTCACCGAACAAAATGAATATGCAAAAACTTTTCAGAGCATTCAAATCAACCTGAAACAAAGAAATGGGAAAGCGTGTCTTTGTGGACATCTTGCTGGAGCAAGACAAGACTTTCTTGTAAGGAAGGATTTTAATTACAGTCCCATGCTCAGTGTTTTGAGAGGTTACAGGCATCAATTTTATGTGGGGTTATTTTCCGTGGAATTCAGAAGTTCTCTACATTCACACTCCTGGAAACCACAGGAACCCTGATTTTCTTCAAGCAGAGCTAGACAGGCAGACTTCAAAGTGAAGAAAGCATAGCCCTTATGAGTCAATGCTTTGTGTTAAAACATGTTTTTGACAACATTTTTTCTCCACAAAAAGAGTTATCATAACAAACCTAGAAACCAGTCTAGAGGGTTTATTATGGATTAATGGCAGTCTCCCTCTATGTTTGCAGAACAAATTGATGAGCAGGCAGAGGAAGAAAATGAGCTCAGTGTTCCAGTCTAGTATTCTGTGATAGGGCTGGGTAGTTTCCAATACAGTTATCAAACCGTCGGAGATAAAAAGAGATCTGATTAGGTCATTCTGTCCTCATGGCATCAGCCTGAAGCTCAGACATAAATGTGATATAGTCTTGGTCTCTTTTCCTGTAGTCCGCTGATTTTGTGCTCTTACAGGAAATTCTCTTTGATACTAGATTAAAAAAAATATTCTAATTGATGCTTGCCTGTCCCTGTAATGCTGTTAGCTCAGTGCAGCGTGCAGGGGTTCATGTGCCAGTAGATTTGATATATAAGAGGCATTTGTCCATTTAGCTTCCTGCATTTCATAAGTCTGTGGACTTCCTTGTTATGCGTAGGAGCTGTCATACTGGATCAGAGCCGTGGTGATTCATTGGCTTAATGCTGCTGGAGCCAGAGGTAACATTCACATGAGAATTTCAATTAAAACTCAGAGGAGATGTAAGATACACACTTTTATCAGGGAGGGTGATTCATCATTGGGAAGGAACTAGCCTTGGAAGCAGATAATTTTTCATTTGTGTTTGCAAATTAGAACTGGAAGTCTTTCTGGAAGATATGCTGTGGCCAAAACCAAGTTATTGAGTTCAACACAAGGATAGCTTAGTGAAATTAGATGACATATGCTAGAAGAATGGGCTACGTGAAGAGACAGTTTTTTCAGTTCATTCGTCCCACATGCAGAAGAACAAAGTCCCTAGGAGCAGAAAAGACTAGCTTTCTTGGCCACCTCTGACTTCTCCTCCTCCAGTCATTTGAATCTGAGAAGATTTCATGCTGCTGGCTTGGTGCTTGCCTTTGACAGACACCATTGGCACAGCACTGATTCAGTGCTGGAAGTATGCATTTTTACTCAGGGGCTGGGTTTAGAAAATATAAGGCCTTCTGCAAAATCAGCATATGTTTTGCATGGGAGAAAAAGGATGCAGTGGAGTGTATGCATGAGGAGTAAGGCAGGGATATCAAATCCATAATTTTCAGTTTCTAGGAACTATATTAGGAAAACTGTTCTAGGAAATACAATCAGCTGGGGTTTGGTTTTTCTGGTGCCTTTGAAATATTCAGTAAATTTGGACTACATTGCGTCATACCCTAGTACATAATTGTATGCCACAAGTAGTGCCTCTTTGTTTCTGAAGTTTTTATTCATGCAGGACAGATCCCAGTAGGTGTTTTTGTTTACAACCTCCTGTTTACAACTTAAGATCATTGTTGTCTCCTTTTGTTTTCTGCACTGGAAAGGGTCATATTTCATCTGTAGCAGTAAAATAAATACATATGTAAATAAAGGCCTCACTTACTACTGAGGGACAACATCTGCAAGGTGATGTTCCTTCATGCCCTTATTTTTTTTCTGGGATGGTATAGACACTTTCATTTGGCAATCATTTTTCTCTCCTGTTTCCTGATCTTGCCTTTAATTTATCCTTCAAGATTTACACCCCTGGACAGCCACCAGTAGACACTGAACTACAAAGAGAAATCCCACAGCCCTCCATGTGCTTTAGAGTTCATGTCTCTTATAACTGGCAGATTAATGGGACCTGAAGAAAAGATCAGGTGTTTGTAGCAGCATGAAGCACATATAGTTGCAAAAGTAATAGCTCTTGTCTCAATTATTTACAAGCTTTGGCCAAAGTGGTAACAGCTAGCTACCGAAAGCTTTCAAAATCAGCCTATGAAAGTACACTACCAATAGTGTCGCATTTCTGAAAGTTACTGACTATTGTCCCACTAGGACTCAGAGTGGCTGTAGGGCTGCAAAGGATGTGAAAGACAGCTTTGGCTGCAAGTGGCATTCTGTGTCATCTAACTTCACCACATCAGATCCTAGGACCAAAACCCAGCTAAGTGTGTGCACTGCTTCTGTGCTCCATACGAAGGGGCTGACAGCATTTTGGTGCTGCATTGCCTCATAGCTCTGTTCCAGACAATGCCAGAGAGTTCTCTTCAAGACAATGGCAAGATGTTTTTGGTGAGGATGTTTTGCTGCAAGCAACCCTTCCCACAACAGCAGGTATGAGGTGTAACCCTAGCCAAGTATTACAGCTCTGCCCCTCCAGAACTACCTTTGTGCCACTCTCTGTGACCTGCTACACACAATTTTAGCTTCAAGCTATTGCAAGACCACTCAGCTTGGCTTCGTTTTCAACTTTTCAGACACTTTGCACTGCCAAAGCACTCACAAAGAAGAATACTTTTGTGTGAGTGTCACAGGGGTGGGACATGAAGACTAGCTGAGCGCTGGGTGGCTGTGGTCATTCTGATACAGAGGGTTACATGGAGCAAGGATCCTTCTCTTGTCCATCGTAATGACTTTTATGGACACAGATTAAGATGGGTTAGGAAAAAGGTCAATATAGCAGCATGGTGGTCAGTAGATATTCCCTCATTGCAGAATGCCTGGAAAATGACATTCTCTCAGAAAATTAGCCTGAAGCTGTACACTAGTCTGCAGCTCAGACATCTGACCTAAAGTTTCAAGAAAACACTTCTGCCAAAGGGGTAGCTACAGGTCTGATTGATCCAAAGGTATCCTTTAGAACATGATGTAACACTCAGAGACTTCCCTCAAGATGATGAGACAAGCTATTGCTGCTTCTTTTGACTAACATGGTGAGATATCAAGCTACCAGGCTACAGCTAAAGTCCCAATGCTAAATGATGGGTAAATAACAGGTAGAAATGGCCCAAAACACTCCCACTGCCTTCTGGCTTTTGATAAAGGGAAAGCAGCAGCTAATTCATTTCATGAGAAACTTGATGCTGTCTGGCAGATTTTGGGAGTTTTGGGACATGTGCCATGCGAGGGGGTCTTGGTCTGGCTCAGTTCCTGGGCTGTGTAGACCTGGGCTCACTTAAACATGAATTAAAGCTCTAGATCCTATGAACTTTATCAAATATAAAGCACAGTTGGAAGTCAGGTGGCAGAGGACCTTCAATCTGGCAGTGGGATACTTCATCTCCTTCTAAGTAATTTAAACACAGAAATTCTCCTGTGTCCTGGCTCTAAATAGCCACTTTTTGGCACTGATTTTCTGTAGAGAGAAAAGTGTTTAACCTTCTGTTGGATGCTTGTTCTGAGCACTAAAAGTTGGTGCTTAATAGCTGGTAACTTTGAGTGAGGGTATCTATCTAGCACTAAGGATGTTAAAATGTGAAAAATCAGACAGAAATCTGGTCAGGGTAACAGAATGACACATTCAAGATGAACTCTGAAAATTTCTATGGTCAAGAAAAGGAAGACTATATCAAAAAGCCTTGCTTCCAATCCCTCTCTCTCACTGTTTTCCATGAAGACTGAACTGGGGCATGCAGCAGTTCTCTCTGATGCATTTCCTTCACACTAGCATCAGTCTATGTATGTATGATTTTTGGAGACAGTGGCTCTTATTGAATTACTGAGCTAGTCTATCAAACAATATCCTGACTTCATTGGAATTTCACATCCTGAGTTTGATGGTTGTGTTATCTTCTGTTATATTTTTCATAAGGCTGTCATGGCAACAAAGAGAGAGTGAGGTTTTCCTTCAAATCCACCCTGTTTGTCATACAGATGAAGTGATGATGTGCCTCTGCTAACTAATTGTAACTGCCCTTATGAAAAACCTTCCACATGGGCATGTTCAACTGTGTATTTGCTCAGCTTCACTGTCTCATCCCTTTTCCTATTCCGTGGACAAGCATGAAAAGATAGTTTGTCTTAAATAACCCAACAAATAACCCCAAAAATAGCAGGCTTTCCTCCATGTGCTCTGCAGCATGGATATCAGAACCTCATCTCCAGCATGAAACTCCTCCTTGTCCCACTTGCCGCTGTTTCTGAAAAAGTGCAAGTGGTAAGGGAAACATGATTTAAGAATGAAAGGTTAAATTGCTGCAGACTCGGCTCTGGAATATGTCAAACCAAAAAAGAGAGATAAACCACCCCTGCTGCCAGGCACTGCAGTGCAGTTGCCGGTGAGATTTTGTCTTTGCTCATGTTTTGCTTGTGGCAATTTGGCAGCTTATTCTTAGTCTTCACAGTCGACTGCTTTATTCCTGATGTTTATGTTGTATTTTCCATTGCTTAATTTCTTCTCCTAGCTTCTAACTTTTACCTCCTGTGTGGCAGAAGCAATGCCTTTCTCTCTTTTATAGCTAAAACCAAGATATTTGGATTGCTGTTAGCTGCAGAAAACTACTGCCCTTCAAAGTTGTTCACTGTACTAGTTTCTCTGTTAGTTATTAAAAACTGGTCACAACCTTCATTTCCTTCATTTCTAGGCAGCTTTTTATAGGACATGAACTTTAAAACCTAGTTCTTATTGATGCGCTATAACCATGGACAAGGATCTGGCTATTGTCACATCCAATTTATTTGAGGATTTCACATTACTAGTCAGGAAACACAGGTACAGATCATGAACTAGAAATTCCATTTTGCATGCTGATGCTCTCACGAGATTGCTTTTCTTTGTTGCATGCTTTGTTGTATTTAAAAGGCATTTTGAAAATTCATGCACAGAAAAATTATCCATTATCCTGGGGTAATTCAGATCCATCAGAGGATGTAAAATATGTCGATAACACATGAAAATAGCACCAAATTAATTAATGCTGAATCTAACTGTAATTCCCAAGATATTGCTAGACAAACATCATTATGGTAATGTGGACTGAATTTATTAAAAATGTCATCACTGTAGATTTCTCTCTTAAGAAAGGATGCACTTGCAAAGACTGTGTTTCTTGTTCCTACTGTTGCACATGCAAAAGCAAATATGCAACACTTGAAAAGTTACATTGTCCTTTCAAATAAACGTCAGATATTTGCCTATAAGTAGCTATTTTTTATTTTTTGATAAACTGGTAATACCCTAGGGCCCTTCTGGAGTATTTATGAAAAACAGATAATCAGACAAGCAGAAATTTAGCTGTTTGAAACAATTATTTGTCGCAATTTAAAGAGCAAATCTACATTATTCCCTTCCAAACAGTTGCTAGTTTTGAATTACTTTCCTTTTTTTGGAAAGGAAACTCTGGTTTGCCAGAGTTTCTGCTTCTCGGGATTAAGGATTCCTTCATATTTTGAATTGTTTTTTACCTTAATTCAACTAAACAAATACTCAGCAGTGAAGCTTGTTCAATGTTTTGGACTTTCTTACACTAGTAATTTAATTTATATTGAATTTACAGCAATTGACAACTTCTGTCTATAAAAATACCCTGGAATAACATCTAGTATCAGCAATCTGGTATCAGGTTGTAGTATTCCTGTTACCACCATTCTCTGCCACCGTCTCGCAGAGTTTCTGTGTCACTTGTGTCTCAGAGTAATAACTTGCCTCTTCTTCCATTCCCTAAGTACCAAATGTACCAGGGTGGAGAAAAGGTGTGACTCAGAGCTGGCAAGATGCTGTCTGGGACAATGGCTTAAATGTGTTTCAGCCTGAGTCCTACTCTCACCATGTCTTGAGGTCATGGAGGGACTCGATCTGCTCCTCTCATTTTCATCATGCCATTCGCTCATGCATGTTTGTGCTGGGGTGAAATTCAGAAATACACATCCTGCAGAGCAGGAGAGCAAGAATAGCAGTCTAATTTACTCCACTTGAACTTGGGAGTTCTGGTGCACTGGATCACAAATAGATACCATGAATTGATGCCAATTTTTCCACACATCCCAAATTTCATGGGTGTCAACCAGCCACCTTGAAGTGTGCAAACTGGAATGGTGCTGACACCAACGCCATGTCACAGTGCAAGTTCACCCTGCAGTGTGGAGTCTCTTGCTATGTACTACGGGATAAACAAGCCTTTAAGGAAATAGTAGGAGCCTTGTACTGCTGACAGCCAGCCATGATCACCTGATTAGAGGTGATTTGATGATCAGAGCCATGATCACTGTGATTAGAGCTGGGTGCTCTAAAGTGGAAATGTTTAAAGTCCTTGGGCACTTCTGCACTTTTTGTCTCTGCCTTCTCTGCTTCCAGTGTAATCCTGGTAGCTGATAGCACTTGGTGCTTCACATGTCCTACTGGACAGAATCATGTCCAAGTGGAGCAGGGAGAGATGGAAATGACATAAAGCTAAAACATGGAAGAAGGGTAAATTATAGCACAGTCAGGAAAGTCATGGCACAATATTGGTTAAAGGCTTAAGTACTGATGAAGAAGCAGCAGAGGAAAGAAACACCTACTTCTGAAAGCAATGGAGAAAATAATCCCATGGGATTTTGTCTTTCTGGACAATAGGACAGCAGCAGCTCAGTTTTCTGTCTGCAGAGAAGGCATGTTGGCAGGGGGAATGCATGACAGGTGTGTTGTCATATTCCCCTCTGGGCCAAGCCACAAATGTTCATCTGAAATCTTACCGATGCAAAGCAGAGTGAGAGTATGAAAGGTGGGATAGTGGGCTTCCCAGTATTCTGAAAATATGTGCTGCAAATGAGCAACAGATGGAGCCTTCAGCATCATCAGCCTTTTCAGGCAGACTTGCTCACACTGCAGGCTTGTCAGGTGTTTGAAACCGTGGGAAAGGCTCTGGTGATGGGGTTCCTAGTACCCATATGCAGCTTAAGTACCACTAACAACTACCCCAGAGCATTGAATGTCAGCTCTTTCATGGCCTCTCCTAACACTGCATACGCCCCTCATCTTACAACATGCAAGAGGGATTTCCACCCTCTTGGAAAAGGATGGATGAAATGCCTGCATACATGAAGATACTCACTAAGCTTTGATATGCCAAGTTTCCACAGGAGCAATGTGTCTGATGGTGACTGGAATCTGTGCCCTGCTGTCAAATGGGAGCTGCAAGTTGATTGTCCAGCTAGTATTTAATATCCAGCAGCTAGCATCTATCAGCCTTGCTGCAATTGTTTCTGTAGAGCAACAGATAGAAACTAGATGAGAGTATGGGAGATGAATCTGTCCAGAAAATTACACATGCACCCAAATTACAGATGGCAGGTGGCAAGCAGAGACACTAAGCTCCTCTGGGCTCTGTGGCAAAGCTGGTTCTCCTACACATGGTGATTTGCCCCCTTTACTAATAAAAAATGAGTGGAGGGGCTGACCATTTGCAAGGCCTTATTTTGAGCCTGATGAAGGGATGATTTATATCAATTTATCACTCATATACGTTTTTCCTTTTCTTGTTTGTTTTGTTTAAATGTTTACAACTTTGCTTGATTTACTGTCTGGCTTACAGTTTATTCTTCTATTAATTCCCAGATAGAATGTCAATAGCTATTTTAATGGATGCTGTTTAAATGAGCTATCAGTTCTGAAATTCTCCAGACTTATGCCCTAATTAAACATAAACATGATGCAGGGGGCTGAAATTGTTCTGTGAAAGACTGCCTACAGCTATAGCTGAAAACCGTTCTGCAGGAATATTAAGGAGACAGCTACTGTCTGCGAGACATCTGCTGAAGTCAAAAGTAATAACAAAAAACCAAGCACATTTGTGCATTTACAGTTTACAGTTTGCTTGAGTTGTGAGACAAATTAACCCCTGGCTGTGGCAGTGTGTGCTTGGTGGCTGCTGAAGGGGAGTGACAGGGCTTGGTAATGCTGCTGGTGGTGGCACCAGCTCACCCGAGTGCTCGGGGGCTCGCTGTCACCACATTGCTGTGCTGTGGCTGTCACCAGGCCATGTGTTTTCAGAGTATTGCCTATTTTTTCCCTGTGAAAATGAACCTTGCTGTTCCAAACAAAACATAATGAACAATGATTTGGAGTGTTTGCTGAAACACAAATGTTCTTGCAGAGGCTGAAGTGGCAGAATGGGACAGGCAGCAGCAGGATGTTGTTCAGAGCAGTGACTTTCATCACATACTTGAGACTGACCTGGAGGCTTGTGCTGTAGGGTCTCACAGTCTCCAAAAATACTTTGTGGGTCTGTTCTGGTTCAGAGGTGTTCTGCATGGGCTGTGTTAGTCTATGGAAATTATTTGAGAAGGGCCCAGAATCCTCATTAGGGAGTAGAAAAGGAGGTTGTCTCAGGAGACAGGAGAGGAAACAGGATGTAAGGATTGAAGACTTCACCTTTGTGTGCTGACATCAAATGGTGATCAGAAGAGTGGGGATTTGTGTGTGAGATGCAGCTGCCTTGTGCACTCCAGAAGCCCAGCTCAGCCTTGTCAGACGTGCATCCTTTTCAGGTAAGGCTTTGTAAGTGCCCAAGCTCCTCCTGCCGAGACTGTAGTTATTGCAGCAGCTCTAGGCCAGCTTGAACCTATGTGCTCATTGCTTTTCGCCGTTCTGGGCTTAAATGGATTGAAAAAGAAGTAAAGGTTCCAGATTAATTTAATTTATGTGAGGAAAAAAAAGTGAAGAAAAAGATTTGCATTGTCCCTATAGTTCTGTACCAGCAAAACTAAATTCTGGAAAGACGATGATAACTGTCTTGAAAAGAAAGAAAGAAAGGAAAATGGTTCCTCATACCTTCTCAAAGGATTATATTTTTATCAATTGTCTTTTGCTAAAGTCTTCAAAAGCAGTATGAATATATGTGAAGAACTGAAAAGTTAAGGCAAAATAAAGAAGGCATAAGCTCTCCCATTTCTGCAGGTACTGTTGTCTCTGTCATGCTCAGGTGCCCTGGGCACGACAACAGCAGGACCTGAACTCCTGTAGGGTTTTGCTTTACAGCCCTAGAGCAATTTGAACATCCTCATGTCCCCCCCTTGGAACAGCCTAGGCTCTCTGATCCCAGTTTGTAAGTCCACATGAAAAGTGGTTCATGGTAACCAGGACAAAATCTGGCGGCCCAGAGGCTTTCCCAGGCCATAATTTTGGTATCGTGCACACCATAACATAATTCTTAAAATGGCAGCTTGGCTATGTGACCTGAGGTTCTGATTCTGAAAAGACAGCTGATGTGTTTGGGTATGCTTCCCCACTCTAAATACAGTGTCCTTCTGTAAACTAAAAATTGCATGTAAACTGCCCTATAATGTGCATAATATCCAGGGACTTTCTCTATTATATATTTTTTTTCTTGGTGGTTCTCAGCAGTGAGCAGAGCCAGGCACCACCTTCCCTCGGGGAAAAGGCACAGTGAGAGACAGATCTTCATCTCCTGCTTGACATTACTTGCTATGCCCCTTCATCACAGCCCCAGCAGATTCTGCACAGTTAAGCCAAAGCTACCTTAGCTGTATCCTGGTCTCCCATGAAAAAAAAACTGGGTCCTTGCAGCTAGATCCTGCCTTTTGGAGCCAGAGGCACTGGAATGAAGGGAGAAGGGACAGTTCTCTGCAGCCTGCCAGCTGCCTCCTGTGCGGTATCTCTTTACTGAATAGGAATAAATAGAACAGGGCCCAGATGGGCTACTTGTGATTGACAGGTGTCAGGATGTGTGTACAGCTTTGTCAGGCAAGCTGCTCCATGTCAATTGAACAGCTAAATGGTTCAGGGTTCCACTTGTTTCCCCAATCTGAAATGCTTATTAAAATCAAGCCAGAAGATATTGATTCCAGTATTTAGCATTTTTAGTCACAGCTATTTTCTGTGTCATAGAAATTCAGCCAGATTATTAGTAAATTCTCTTGTGTACAGTTTGTGTTCATCTGTGTGAACAAAGATATATGTGTGAAGTGTATTCACAAACGGCATAGATATAATTTTTATTGTCTCTGCAGGTGATTCAGGAAAAAGAAATGAATCTTTGGATTGCACGTCTTTCCAAACTTTGTGTAAACAAATAACCAATACAGCTCTCACTGCATATTTGTTATGATTGTCACATTGAGACCAAGAACAGCTTTTAACTTAGGCATACAAAGATACCATTTTTGCAAGTGCTACTCAATGCTTGTTTGAAATTTTGTTTATATCTAGCTATATAAACAAAAACACTTGTTTTTTTAGGTATGAAGGGAGTTTTTTCTCTGTCTTTTTTGGTGTTTATTATTTGATTTGTTTTTAATTATCCTCTCCTTTAGAAAACCTAGTTTTCCAAGCAGGTACTAGAAGAAAATATTGTCATATATATGTGATATATCACATTAGAAAGACTGTGATCACTGAGTTGAGGTATATACTGGTAAAGTCTGCAAAGCCACTATCTAACTTTTATGAACTTGATAGGAGACATTCCCAAGTAATGACCCATGAATAGCCAATGGGTTTCCCTGTGTACCACATTCAAAAGGACCAGGTCTTTTTTTGTCCACCCCAGATATCTGTGCTGTATTTTTGCACATGTTTTTTTCTGTTAATTCCTTCCATGAAGCGAACAAAAAAAATGTAGTTGCTCAGTTGAGTCAAAGCTGTTTTCTAGAAAGGAAGCTTAGAGTTTATCTCTGTACTTTCAGAAGGTCTCTTGCTGTCCGTATCCTCTGTTTCTGTGGTTTTATGTATGTTTTTGGTGGACGTTGCTTGTGCTCAGCAAGGTAAATAAAATGTTGTATTATGCTTCTTCATTGAAGTCTCAAGGCAAAACCCCAAATAAACATTATTTTTCTTGTATGCAGGCAGGTCACAGGAACTCTCCTGTGGGAGCACACGAATACTTAAGGCTAGAGAACAAATGCTCTGACTCAGAGTCCTGAGGAGTGAGAGGCTGTTGTTCCCACAGCAGGCAGCTGCTGCCTTGCAGCTCAGCCAGGCTCTGTTGCCTCCATCAGCTTGCCAGACACATGTACAAATCATCTTCTGTCTCAGGTCTTAGGTTTTGTTTTTCTCTGATGATTTGTTTTGGCTAGCTATGTGTTTATTCCATGACCAGGAGGAAAGAGTTGTTCCTTCACCGGGGGTGACACAGCTTGCACAACTACCTGTGTATCTAATCTTATCTTAGTGTCTTCTCCTTTCGGTTCTGTGCAGATGCTGTTTCTTTTGCAAAGAAAGAGAAGGATTCAGTGAAGGGAGATGAGACTGAAATGAGATAGCACAAGTCAGGATTTATCATACCTTTGGCTAAATTTGAGTATCATTTTGCTCTAGTATTTCTTTACCACCTTCTGACTGGTATTTCTTGACATGCCATCATTCTGCCAAGCATTTTGGTTTCATGTTGATGATCTCTTGTCCATCACAGTAACACACAAACCCAATAGTCAGATGTCATATGCAAAACTGAGTCAGTTATTGAAAAGACATTTATAAAGCTTAAAAGCTGTTTCTAATTGCAGTGCAGTTCAAGAAAAGTGTCACCCAAAAGCCTTCCTCTCCAAAAAGATACATCATAAAATAACAACCAGCAGAGTTTTTTCTTCTTTGTTTTTTGAAGTGTTAACACTGCACTCAGCTTTGAGTTGACAAGGTCTAATAATAAAGACAGGTTAATGTCATCTTGCATTTGTAAAACCCTTTTGCTGTAATAAAAGAGTAATTAGGTCGTCTCACCCTCAGTATTAAATTTTAGAAATTCATGAGTTTTCCTAAAGATTGGGTGAGGAGCATGCTAGATTTGTTTGAACCACAAGAAAAATGGTCCACCTCTCTCACCTCTCCTTTAGTGAGATAGGTGATATGCTTCCAAAAACTCACTTGGCTATGCAGCATTTTCCTCTGGCTGTTCTGCTTCATGAGCATGTTCAATTTCACCTTTTTTCTTACAGAAAAGAAGAGTGATATTCAGGAGTTGTCCAACTATTTTATTTCATGGAAAGTGATTTTTTAAAACATTGACACTTTGTACCAAAATTCAGTTGTTGATTAAGTTTACATTTTATGTGGGAATTAAAAGATTGAAAAGAGAATTTTTTTGGAAGGCCATCCCAAATCAATACACATAGTGAATTGAATATTTCCGTGTATTTGTATGAGATTCTGTGGTGATTCACTAAAGTAATAGACCAGATACTGCCATGTTCTCCGAGTCCCTTAGTGGTTTTTGTTCTTGGCTGGGCTATTCCACCAAGACCAAATATTTTATACAAATTATTTGACCATCCATAATACAACCTCAATGGGGATTTAGTTTAAAGACAACTCTAAACTTTTAGGAAGAACAGGAGACCAAGATGTCTGAGTTAAAGTCTGCACAAAGTGAGCTATAGTTTAAAATGGACGTATAGCTGATGCTGACTTGAAATAATCTGGTTTTGGCATTTTCACAAAGAAAACCATAAGGAGATAGCACACTCAGAGAAAAATAAATGCTGTTGAATTCAGAGTAATGCTTCCCTATTAAAAGCAATTACCCTAATATCTGAATTTCTCACAGGATGAAAATTTTGATGTTTCTATTGACCCTAAAAAAAATGCAGGAGTTTGAAACACACTTGGGAGAAAAAATATTCCAGGCAAATCATATTAAAAATATATCTTTTCTGAAACTGAGTAATTTTCATCAGCTCTACGGAGTTTCAGGTACATTTGGAAGTGAAACCACTTTTATAAACATCAAATCTATGCTCACAGTCCTGGAAGGAAATATCCAATTTTGAAAATCTTGCTTATTACACTTTATAATGTTCCAAGCTCATCTGTAAGTAATGAGTCACATCGTTGCTCTGAAGACGATGGAGTTTTTTCTGAGATGGGCAGTAGATAGAACTGCTCCAAGCTCCCATATCTGGGATAATTTGGCTGTGTGAGTTCTTTCCTAGGACCTCCCAAAAGTCTTCAGCTCCATCCTTATTCCTAAATGCACTCTAGGAGGGACTGAATATTGCATATCTGAAATGAGGATGGCAGCAGCACAGCCTGATAAGTCTTACCTGTGTGTCCCATAGTATTCCAAAAGACTTGTCAATAGATGCTCTATAATGCTAAGTTTTGAATTTGTCCTGGTTCAGAAAAATGTAGGGAAAATTCATAGGATAAAGAGGCTCCTGAAGATTGGGCAGGCATTTGAAAAAATTTGCAGAAATGGGGCTTGTAATGTTGTCTCCAGTCACAGTTCTGTTTAACTGTGAGATCTTTGCAGCAAAAAGTAAATGTGGTTGTCAGAGTGTCAGGTAAGTTTTACCATTAAGCTGGCAGTGATGATTAACAATCCAGAATATTTTATGGCTCATAAATCCTGGATAGACAAGTTCCTTATGCAAATAACAACCCTTCAATCCTTTTCCCAAAGCACACTTCCCCTGAGATGATAAAATACTTTAAATAATTGAGCTTTTACTGTTGCTTCTGTGTACTAGGGAGGGGTCTAGAGCAAACTCAGCAAACAAGTTGTGCTTTTCAGAAGGCCAATAGTCTGAATTTTGTGTGCAAGCTCACTTTCCTGAGATTCCCAACCAGGCTTGAGGTGTGGATGTGTTCTGCAGAACTTCTGGCCATGCAGCTCCATGAAAACTGAATGCCACAACTTTGTTGTTGTCTGTCATAGTGATGACACTTGGGAAAATGTAGTCCAGGTGGGTGAATCATAGATTTCCAAAGTGAGCTATAACATATTAAGAAAATAGCCTTTTTTAACATATTCTTTGGAAAAAAAAGTTTTTATTTCCTAATATTTTATTCATAAACTTTTAACATTTATCTGGTGCTGTCATGTCACTAATTAAATGCTTATCCAGGAGAGAAACATTATTAACCTTTCTTCCCTGTAGTCTGAAACTTTCCACAAGGCACTTGAATGCAGTTTTTGGAGAGGAATGCCAAAGCTGTTAATGAAAAGTCTCATCTTCCAGTAATATGGGGGTTTGTTTTCCTCTTCTGTAGGCAAAGGTGACTGCAAATACTTTCTGTGCCTTGTTCAAGAAGTTTTTTTGTAGAATACACTTGAGTTGTTCTTTAAAGATGTCATCTCTCAGCAGGATATGAGACTGCCTGGCACACAGCAGGGCAGGCAGTAATTGTTCCTGCATCAGCTACTGGGTAAACTGGAACAGAGTCGTGGCCAAACATCCTTCTTTCTTCCACTTTCTTCCAGACCTTTCTTCTGCTTCTGATGTAAGGCAAGAAGAGTGGGATGTCAGTCTGTTGTGCTTTGTCCCTGGATACCCTCAATTTAACCAGCACACTAAAATATATGTCCCCACCCCTGTCTCATTCACAGATGGAAAGAAAATAAATATCTTGTAATCTTCTTCAACTGGGAGGCTCTTTGTCCTTCTCAGAAGTTGTTTTGTGCCATATCAGAAATCCTTAATTAGTGTAATGAGCTGGAAACATTATAACTGTGATTGACCCCACAGGAGCTGCAAACTTCCATCTGGCGCAGGAAAAAAAAAAAAAGAAAAAAAAAGGACTTTCACTGAATAGAAGAGCAAGTGCTCATTAGATTTGAACTAGAAACCTATTTTAGAAAGATGTGCCATTAGGAAACAATGGCAATACATCAGATAGGTCATTCCAAACCAGGAGAAGATATGAACACTGCACTGGATACTGCTAAGCAGTTGCTTTCTTCAAGCAGCCCAGAAGCACAGGACTGCAGCGAATGGGCATGGGGACTGCAGCATGTTGTCCTAACTCAGCTTGGTCCTGGCAGGGCGAGGGAAAGTCCAAAGCAGCATTTGGGCATCACGAGTGGGGTGAAAATGGAAACTTTGTGAGGAGAGGTGTTAGGCCAGTATCAAGAGCAGCACAGAAATAAAGTCTTTGCTTTAAAGGTCCCTTCCCACGTGAACTATCCTATGAATCTGCTGGAGGGCTGAGCACCTCTGGTGTGAAAGAAGGTTGAGAGCTCCAGGCTTCTTCAGTCTGGAGAAGAAAAGGCTCTGGGGAGACTTTGTTGCAGCCTTTCAGTACCTAAATGGGGCCTATAAGAAAGATGGGGTCAAACTTCCTGGCAGGACCTACTGCAATGGGACAAGGGGTAATGATTTTAAACTAAAAGAGGGTAGATTTGCAGTAGATAGAAGGAAGAAGCTTTTTTCCAATGGGCGTGGTGGAACACTGGCATAGGTTACCCGAAGAGTCGGTTGATGCCCCATCCCTGGAAACTTTCAAGGTGAGGTTGGACCAGGCTCTGAGCAACCTGATCTGGAGGAAAATGTGCCTACTCATTGTAGGGGGTTTGGACTAGATGACCTTTAAAGGTCTCTATGTTAAAGAGAAATATGCACCAGATAAATTTCAGAATTTCTGCCTTTGCAGCAAGACTCATCAACCAGAAACCAGAAACCAGAGGTATGCAAGGAAGCTAAGTACTCCAGACTCCCTGCAATTTAAATTTGGACTACAGTGAAAATCCAGAGCCGTTACTAACCAGGACGCCAAATGCCTCATTGGAAACCTACAACTAAAGCCAAGCACAAAAGAGAGAAAACGACCCAACATGCAGAGGAGGCAAGGGCTGATCTTTACTTGTTTGCAGTCAAATGCTTTTGCAGAGGCTGTGCAGGAGTGCTGCAGGTCTGGCAGGAGGTGAAGCCAAGCAGAAGTGCACCTGGCACACATCCTGGCACACATCCCACAGAGCTGATGCCTTGAGCTGTACAAGGGCAGCACAGCTGTGCAGCCATGGAGCAGCAGCTCATGCTTCTTGTGGACCCTAACAGCAAACCAGCACTCTGGAAAAGGGAGAAGGCTCCTCATCACTACATGATCCATGGCAAATGTGTTTCAGCCCATGTAGAGACAAAAATGTTGTTTGAGAAGAAAGCTACATCTTTCAACACAGCAGGAGATAAGGTTTTAACAGGCTCCTTACCTCAGCTACCCAGCAACAAGAAAGGATTAGATCTTCTCTGAAAATCTTCCTGATAGCAGCACCTGCTGAGATTTGGAAATTCCTATCTTTCAGCTCATTAAAATGCAGATGCAGCATGTTTCTGCTTCCTGAGTTACTGTTGCAGTACAAAGAGACCAGTCTCACAGCCTTTAACCCTTCACACAACCCCTTTTGCTGAAACTGAGTTCGAAAAACGAATTCACAGGGGCTAAAATTTAACCTGAAATAATTGCCAGGATAGAGAGGCCTTGCAGCTCCCTTGCCTGATAGAGAGAAATAAGGGGTCTCCATAAGTGAGTAGAAGATTGTGCAGGTGGAACATAGGTGTTAAACTGTCCTTTGTGATTGTCACCATAAATCTTGCAGCATGAGTGATCTCAGAGTCTCACAACAGTGGAATATTTGAGTGCCTGACTACTACTTCAGCCTGTCTGAAGACAACTTTCCAGCTTATGTTACTCAAGAATTTGGACTATGTGATCACAGCTGTCCCTCTGGTCTTAAAAATACAGGAAATCTGCTCCAACCAGAAAGTTAGTATTTTTCCAGCTGTTTTTTGATTGTAAATGTGACTGTATGGTTTGTGAGGTGAGAATTGTTTCCTTGGTGAGCATAACAGTGTGATACAGGAGCCACATGAATGGTATTAATAGCATCTCCATCCTTGGGGATACTGAGTAATTGATGGGAGAAGGTTCTCAGCAACCTGATGCAATTACAGAGTTGATTTTGCTATGAGAAATATCTCCAGAGCTCCCTCCCCATCCAAATTATTTCGGATTTATGATTCTCTTGTCTAAGCTATTAGGACTTTTGATCTTGTATTATTTAAGAAGATACATGGTCTGTTAAAAACAAATCTAATTATTTGCTGGAATCAGATTGTCTAGTGTTGGCTCATGTATCTATTGGAGTTGCATCACATTCTGGAAAGGAAGCACATCTGAAAAAACAAGTGGACTGCTGCAGAATGAGAAAGGAAAAGCTGAAATTCAATTCCAGGAGGAGCCTAGAGTGCATAATATTGCTAAGCAAACAAAATAACTAGAGCATTCAAGAATTTGCCTAGTAATTCTTTTGTGCACAGAAGAGCTAGGCTTTTTGCTTGTTTTTCTGACAGAAAGGGTTTCAGATTTGTTTGTATAAACTTCTGAGCCCGAGTTTCATTATGCAGAGTGATCACTGCCTCACCCCTTCCCCCACAGGACAAACAGGCCTGAGCTTAATTTTGGTGTTTGAAATTTTAAAGATCTTAATTCTTAGAGTCTTCAGTCATCTCTCATGAGGCAAGGACTCACTGCCCTGAGTAGAACCCTTGAATCTCTTGAACTATCAGTGCTTGCTCTTGGCTGTATATGAATTTCATATTGATCTGGGTGATCAGTGCAAATTCCATGTATTCCAAGTGACTAAGTGTGCTCGGAATACACACTGTAGAAATAAGAAACCAAACCTGGAAATTTCTAAAGCAGGCATTCTTACAGGGATGCTGATTGAGAGCTGAAATATTTGGTTATGGGATGCATGTGTGTAGTAAGCCTCACATAGTTACCCATAAATGCAGCCACATTAATGAACTGCATCTTACCAATTATCTTACCATTTTGGGAAAATAAGAATTTTCTGGGCAAGAATTTTGGTAGTGAGACTGTTAAATTCAATTTAAGCTTGTACTCATTGTTTTAATAATTATATCCACGAGTTAACAAAACATGCTCTAAAAACTAGACTTGTTAATAATTTCAATAACTGTTTTGTAATTTAAATGTCAATTCAAAACAAATCATTGTCATTATTTACTGCCTACATACACTGATTTACTCTGGATGCATTCCAGGGCCCAAACACCTACTCTGAATGTGTTTACTTGCTTTCTAATTTCACCTGATATTTTACCAGTCGTGGAAATCTTCTGACAAATTACAACTCAGCATTCTCCTTCTGTGCTATACTAAGAAAAATTTAACCTAAGTCAGATACAGACACTTGTACTTTAGAATCTGCATTGCTGTGGGCTATTTACCACTTGTACACAAAATGAGCAGCCTGATGGTGGAATGGAATGTCAGTGTGCTTCAGCAAACACATTATAAACAAATTTTCTTCTGGAGATTCTGAGAGGGTTACAACACACTGGAATTACTGTCTGTCTGTAAGGGATGATGTGTTCCTCCTACAAGCAGTTCATCCTGCTTGCTTTGGGTACTGCAGGGGACAGAGTAAAATACTCGAGGCTTTCCCAACTTCTTGGTTCTAGAGAAAGACAATGCTATTTGGACAAGTCCTTAGACAGTATGGCTAAGATTTGCAAGAATGTTCATGCCATCTCCCATATTTCAGTGTGCTTAATTTCCCTGGGAATTCTCCCTTGGCACACCTGCAGATGTTACCAAAATCCAGCAGTGAATTACACTGTGTTGTAATTCATGGTTTTTGGGGGTCTTAATACATTCTACCAATTTCTAGAATTGAATGAAAGGTACCACATAGAAGGACTGATAAAGAGCCTGTGCCTCACATCAGGCAGGACAGGCTGAGCTAAAAAAATCTTGAGTGGCAAGAATTTTACCATTACCACGTTGCCTTTCCCCCATTAAAACCTCTACCAGTTGTTTCTTTTTTTTGGAACAATTATTAGAGCAATTTAATAAAAGAGTAGAAGACTGAGGCCATTCAAATTGCACTGCAAAAAAACTCCACCATAATCATTACTTATTCCCTATAGGGGGAGAATGGGACAAACATGCTTCAGGGAAAGCAACTCATATCTGGGAAGATAATTCACTGTAAGTTAATCCAAGCATACCACAGAAATAACTCTGTTGGTGATTGTTCTGCATTGATGCCGTTCTTGATTTGTGAGCACCCACCACCAGGGACTGGGAAAATGTCTCATATTGACTCATGCATTCCTTCATGGGTTATTCATAAATAAGTAGTGCTATCTAATTCTGGCTAACAAAAATGTCTCATGTAAAATTAATAGAAGCAAAACCCAGAAGGATCTTTCTGCATTAAGAAGTCATCTGATAAAGCTTAAAAAGAAATGTTCCTGACTACTCAGGGTGCCTGCAAAGGGAAGGCATGGGGCACCCATAAGTGAACTAACTTTTCAATCTTTATTACTGAGGGCAGAAGAAACAATACTCCAAGCAGCCAGATTCAGGACATTTTTTTCCACTGTCTGTATACAATATATCAGTTACTGGGACTTTATAATGTTTGCTTCCTTTTACTTATATGTGATTTACAAGAAACATTAAAGCATCCAAAATCCCAAAGAGGTTTTCCATGTATTAATAGGAATATTCAGTGCACCTCTAAGCAAATCTGAGGGAAAGCAGTCAGGGTGAATCAGGCTTTGTGTAATACCAAAACTGGAACATTTCTAGGTCAAAGGGGGTTGATTTCAAAAGCACAGACCTCATGTGGGAATCATCTTGCAGCGCCTCTCACTTTTGATATCGCACTCAAATCAAAACAATGTATCTGTTCCCTACTCAGGAAGTCCATTGGGTAAAAAGACACCCTAATGAGATAAACCTCTGTGACTGATTCTAGCCTTCAAGGCCACCTTTGTGACTGGTTGAGATCTGTTGACAAAAACCCCCCGAAACCAGAGATTGGAAAAGCCCTGTTAGATGATTCTGAGGAGAGAGATCAGACACCTCCCTGGGGTCTGGGAGCTCTTGGGTTCTGTCAAAGTGTGTGAGAAAGGACAAAAACTTAGGTCCTTCACAGCCTGAAGAGGTGATCTCAGCATTAGCTGGGTAGGGGGCTCCTCTCTTTTGTAGAGTTGTGAAGAGAACTCCTGTCCCATCCCTGGCCTGCTACACTGCTTTGATGAAAATGCTTGTGAGAAAGAAAAGAACACACAACTTACAACTCTTTTTCTCTTTGCTTTCACTTAAAACTCCAGTAAGGTTTTGTTCTGACTTAATGCGTGCATGCGCACACACACAGAGATTATTTTTTCCATTCTACATTTGGGATGAAAAATTGATGGTTAAGACAGCTGTTGTAAAGATCAACTCCATAGATGGCCAAGTTGTGGTTTCTGCAAACCAGTGGACTGACTGCAGCTGAGACACCAGAAGGCACTGAATGGCCAACACCTGAAGAAGATGCTCCAGGAACCTTTTGCCAGCCTGAACCTGAGCAACCAGCTTGTAACCTGGTCTCCATGGCTTTATGATGCTAATAAACTGGATGAACTACATGAACAGGAATGGTGTTCAGAGATGAGTTAATCCACTGATTACTGGAAAAAAAAAACAACTTAACCTTTTCATCATCACTTGAGCAATCTATTCTTGTTAGTCAAGGTCTGAAGAAAGCAACAACCCGTTTGCTGAGCTCCAATGGATAAGGTCAGAACGGTTCCAAAAACCAGGGAGCTTCAACTCCAAGGAAGAATTGAATTCCCTAAGAATTTCCTATTACATTCTGATGTCCATGAATACATATAAGCTGAATGAAGGTAAAAGTTACTCATTTTTCCTGGCCACACAGTCACACAACTATACATCTTAGAGATGTCACTTACAACAAGAAAACTACCTGTCATTTGATGCTGTCAGCATGAAGAGCACTAGAGGTAATTATACTTAATGGTGACAGGTGAAGAGGTGCAGAGAAGGCCAACTTGTATTCATTACTGCTTCAGAAGCTGCTTTAAGTCCCATTTAGAAACAAGCTTTGATGGCATCTTCCAAAATGACCTAAAACTCAGCCAGTTCTGATTTAAACTTCCATGACGTTGTTTTGCACCATAACTCACATAATTGTTGTCTCTGGAAGGTAGTTTTCAAAGGCTCCAGGAAAGGACCTTTGCAAACAATTGATTTTTTCAGCTCTTCAGCTAACCTGAAAAACTGGGATTGAAATTAGTTGCAGTCTCTGTCAAATGGCAACTTGTCTTTTTTTTCTTTTCTCCTTAAACAATAGACAAAATAATTGCAGAGTAAAATTCATTTCAGGATTTAAACCCTGCAATGTTTCCCTTTGGTTTTTGGGACATTAATTTGTTTTAAAAGCTTTAAGATTAAATACTTAATGTTTCGCCTGTCTCTTTTCCTCCTGGGGGTGAAACTACTTGCTGTATTTTATTCCTATGTGTAAGTAGCTACAGTCCCCTTTATCCTTTTGTCTTAGTTACATTTTCAGTGTGGAGAAATACTTCCTCCCTCTCCTCCTGCCAAGTTGTCTGTCCTCTTCAGGGTGGACAGAAGCCCATCAGACAAGGCTGTGGTTATGAATCTACATTGAATCTCCTTGCTTTGTTCTCTAAGTAAGTCTCTATTAAGCACCATTTAGGAGAAAGAAGAGGCTGTCCAGCCAAAGCTGTCAAGAGCTTGTAGCTAGCACAGTTAGCAACATGATATCTTGACAGCACCCTTCACCTAAGGAAGGGAAACTCCTCGGTACAGCTAGCTGAGAAAAATATTTTCAGGTGAGCTAAGTCTAATGAACATTGTCTCTGCTAGCTTAGCAAATAGACTGCAATGCCTGGATAAGCCCATTTTCAGAGACAGCTCCTGGAGACTGAGTGAGGCGCCAGAAGACTGGAAAAAACCTGTGTAAGGCCTGTCTTGAAAACAAGGGCAGAGAGGCTGAAGAATCAAGAAACCCAGACAGTTAGCTTAATTAAATTGTTGGGAAAAAACTCTGGAACACAACAAGCAAAAAATGAAACTGTAAGCCTCTAAGGAGAGAGTGAGTAACTGTCAATGTAGATTAGTCAGGAGTAAAATATTTCAAACCAGTGTACCTCATGAACTAAGAAAACAGTGGTATGCTACTAGGTGGACTTTTTCTAAAACAAGAAACTGTTGATCGTTTGTTGTCAAAAGGAAGAGTGTCTTGGAAAACTTTCATGAAGTCTGAGATAACCTCAATGCTGTTTCTGTTATGTGTTTTGCTGGTTACTTTAATGGTACAGATATTAAGTTGGCCTCTAAAACAAGTTTTTAGAGACTGTGAGACAGGCTCAGACTTCAAAATAAACCTGACAAATTGAAAAAGTGGTCTCTCGGAAAAAAAAGGGCAATTTAATAAGGATAAAGGCAAGCTACCATGCAGGCAGAAATGCTTCAGTAAATACAGAATGGAGGACAACTGAGTGGGTCGATGGAGTTATGATGTTTTACATCCTGTCCATATGTGACCTTTTAATGGCACTGAACCCACAGAGAAGTCACATCCACAGAAGTGATTATTCAAGGGTTGAGCAGGAAGAGTTGATATTAGTCATTGCGTTGTTATTGGATTGAAAGTCTGTAACTCCAAAGCCAATAAGATGCTGACACTTCAGCTGGATTGCAGATGGACCCAGTTTCATCACTGATATTGCAATACAGCAGGAAATGCTAAAACTGTTGGACTGACATAGGTAATGGATATTTTGGTGCCTACAGATTTCCAGAGGGAGTGAAATGTCACCACATTAATTTTGTGGATTTTTGCTCTCTGCTTAACTCAGTCCAAGTCTAAAGGAAGTTTGCCAACTGCCAGCATGCAGAGGAACTTACAGTCTGAACTGCTGCAAAGTTTATTCCCCTGCCCCATGATTGGGAAAGAGATCAACCCATGCAGTAATGACTCCATTCTCACGAGTAGCTATGGGAGCATGGAGAGCAAGATGTGCACCATTCCCTCTGCCCCTGCAGCTGGCAGGAAATGCCTATCTGTGGAGGAACAGGGTGTGCAACTGTATTTGTAACATCCTGAACCAGATGAATTTAACTGCAGCTGCCATTATGTGCTATCACACAGCCTGTACGAGAGCAAGACTCTTTTGCTGTGGTAGTAGACACTACCACACCTTCCAAAATATGGCTGGCTTTTCTCCCAGTTCATTCAGCAGTAACCTTCATCTCACCAAGGTGCCTATTTTGTGGCTGTGGTGGCAGAATGGATGCCACCCTTTGTCCCCAGATTTCTGCCACCCTACACAACTGGCTACATTGCCAAGGCAAGATGCCAGGTTTGTTGGCTACTCTAATTTTCTCCCTAAAGTTCTTGGTGGCCAATGCAAGCATAGCTTGTGCCTATGCAGAAATGCTGCCTGAATATTTTACTGAGAGCTTTATTCCCAATATGGAGAACACTGCAATCAAAACTGATAACATGAAACAAGTAGAAGCTCCTGAGAGCAACAGACTTCATTTACTGATAGTAGACTACAAGATAAAATGCAGCAGCAGTAATGAAAAGCAAGGACTTCAGAGCAGATAAGACCTGCTAGTTGAAGGTACTGGTGAGAAAATGGCAAAGGGAGTTGTGCTGCGTAGCACCTGTAGCAAGAGATTCCAGTGGTATCTAGAGGTTTTAGAAAAAGTTGGCTCATGTTAAATAATGTGCAATAGGTCTATGAAATTAACAAACCTCAAAGTATTTTGGTATCTGCCCAACCTCCCTAAGTATTTTGAAGATTTGTCAGCATCTTTCCCCTAACTTCCACTACTTGTGGATGCCCTCCACTACAAAAGCATGTGTGGGAAGCCTAGGGGTGCATTCTGAACAATTTCCAGAGGAAGAATTCACTCATCTTTTCTCAACCTTGTTTTTCAGGTCCAAACAAATGATTTTGTGGGAAGACTGGTAACACAGTAAAGTTTCCTGGTGGTGTAGAAAAAGCAATATAAAGCATATCTCAAGAAGACTATGTTGTATCAACGCAGTCCTAGGTGGAAGGACAGATAGAACTGCAGGCAGTTGTGCTTTCGGCTTCTACTTGTCAGGCCACACTGGGATAGACAAAGGTTTTTTGTTGCTGCCTCAGCAGAAATGATTGTCAATTCAGGGACTCTACGTACTTACTTAGATGATCACGTCTGGAAGAGACAATTAAATAATACATAGCAAAGGATGTTTGTGGTGGAACTGAGTAATGTTTGGAGAGGAACAAGTGTGTAGAAGAAAATTTTGTGACAAATACCTTCTAGAAGTTGTAGCTTTCTGTCATTAGAGAGCACCTGTCTACACCAGCATTTGGTATCACCCAGCTAAAACTGGGTGCTGAGCTGCCTAAAGCTGGGGAAGGCAGAAGATGCCATTGCTATAAGTCTCTTCAGCTGCTGCATTCAGAGTCTCGATAAAATTGTTGCGAGCATGACAACTGGGAGCCTCACAGAGACTGTCAGGTGGGAGCCTGGCAGGCCTCCCACTAATTAAAGCAGTCAGTCATTATCAGCAGAACTCAAGGCCATTAATATTTTGAATTCAACCTCCCCCTTCCCCTCACTGCAGTATGGCACAGCCACACAGAGGCACAGCCTGCCTGCGGTGAGGCACTGCTCTTCCTCTTCATTTTACTTGGGAGAGCTGTTTAAAGAACGTGGGGAATTTTTCAACCTGATGATCCTCTCTATATTTTCATGGGCAGGAGCAAGCTGTTTGGTGGTGCTGCCTGGCAGCTATTTCCCCTCAGGGGCACACAGAGACAGCATCCCTCAGAAAGGCAGCAGAAGGTAGTGTTTTGTTGAAAATGGAAAATTGTTAAACTTGCCTTGATGCTCTTCTGGACCTGAAACATGAGTGTTTGGGGGACTTATGGCATCCACACACTCAAACAGGCAAATCAGCATTTTGCAACTCAGACCCATGCCATTCTTGGCTGATAAGTGATTTTGGAGCACCACTTGTAGCAATGGAAACCAGAGTGAAGGTCAGGCTTTGCTCCACGTCATGGCTCTCACTTCACCAGAGGCAGGTTTACGTCTTCAGGGGAATATGATAAAGGGAATAAACACAGACACAGAACTGTAAATATTTTAGGCTGAAAAAGGGACCTTCAAAGGCCATCTAATCAACCCACTTGCAATGAGCAGGGATACCTGCCACTAGATCAGGTTGCTCAGAGCCCTGTCCAGCCTGTCTCCAGGGCTGGGGCATTGACCCCTTCTCAGGTTGTTCTCAGGGCAACCTGTGCCCATGTTTAACTGCCCTCATCATATAAAATGTCCTACTTAAAACAGAAATATAGGGCAACACGCCCTGCTAAAAGGTCTGTCTCCATCTTTCTTGTAAGCCCCTCTAGGTACTGGACAGCTGCAATAATGTCTTGCTGGAGACTTCTCCAGGCTGAACAGCCCAACTCTCTTAGGCTGTCTTCTCGAGAGAGGTGTTTCATCCCTCTGACCAGCTCTGTGGCTCTCCTCTGGACTTGCTCCAACAGATCCAGGTTTTCCTGTGCTGGGGACCCCAGGTCTGGATGCAGCACTCCAGGTAGGGTCTTACCAGAGCAGAGCAGAGCAGAGGGGCAGAATCCCCACCCTTGAAGTGCTGCCCATGCTGCTTTTGTTGCAGGGCACATTTGTCTTTCTGGGCTGCAAGTGCACATTGCCAGGTCATGTCCAGCCTCTCATCTGCCATCACTCCCAAGTCCTTTTCCTCAGAGCTGCTCTTAGTCCTTTCCTCCATAAATAGTGGGGTTTGCCTCAATCCAGGTGCAACACCTTGGCTTGGCCTCGTTGAACCTCATGAGGTTCCCATTGGCCATTTTTTATACTTGTAAGCTGATAAAAGTCCATGTTCTCATTCATAAGACAATTTTTCCACATTCTTTTATTCTTTTAAGTGGATATTTAAAACAATTTGGCAGCTACCCAGCATCATAGTAATGAAGTTGCATGCTCACTGATGGCAGAAATATGTTAGTAGCCCAGTGACAAAAGGCAGCTGATCCATGAAATAATGGAACACACAAAGAGCTAAGCAAAAGGGTCAGAATTTTAGCTGCAAAGATCTTAGCTGCACTGTGACAGGGTGATGTATGTGAACTGAAGCAAACAGAGCTGGAGGAGATGTTTGTGGTACTATTAATTTTAATGCAATGCAAAATATCCAATGACAAGGAGGGAAGTTACACTTCAGTGCCATAGATGATTCAGACAGTTACAAAGGTCAGAGGAGGAGAATCTGGGCAAAGCTATTAAGACAGATGCCTATGTGATGTCTCCTATTAGCTCTTGATTGGACCTGAACAAAAAGAAATGAAGAAAAAGGAGCACTTCCATTTGGAGAACGTGGTTTGAAAGATTACCTAGACTAGTCTAAATCTGGAGCTGATGGTTAGGAGGAACAGCAAGTTCTTTCTGTGACATTTAAGATTTTAATGAGTACAGGGCAAGTTCAGATTAATGCCTCTATCTAATGGAGGTAGCAAATCTAGATCTAGAGTTCATCCCAGCCAGCCAGTTAGGATGTCTGAAATATATTTGTCAAGATGAATTTAGGATTTAATATTATTTAAAAGTAATCAAACTTGAATAAATGCCCACAGACACTGATGGATTGAATAACTCCAAATACAAGAGCCCCTAGCACACTCCAGAGTTATCCTCTGTGAAGAAGTCAGAAATAGTGCTCAAAAATTATATGTGGAGATTTAACAGGTGCTTTCTTGTCAGTCTTGAGACTGATGATCCTGTATCTGTCACATAAGCACAAGAAAAACAGTCCAAAGAAGCATGAAGTATGAAAATAAAAAGAAATTAAGGAAATGCAGTGCACATTTAGAATGTACTGTAACCCTTCTCTGTGGCCTGATTTCAGCTAAGTTTCATACAAATTTTTCACCCAACAGGACCATCAAAATATATGGCACAAAATACATGTAACTTGTAAAATGTGGTCTGGGGGGGAGGGGTTGTGTGCTTGTTTTTTTGGTTTTTCTTTATTGCTGGCTTCATTATCTTTTTAAGCCTGAGCAGCTGTACTTTCTGGAGTGTCTGATATAAGAGTCAGGCTCAAGCACTTCAAGATTTCTTTGCTCTTTTCCATAATTTTTTTCCACAGAATAGGAAATTTGGCCCTTTTGTCAAACTATGTCTACTTTATTCAGAATAAACAGCTAGTTTATTCCAGCTGTCAGGTGAAGGTTGTCCAGTTCTGCCAGGTGTTACAGCAAACGGACAGCTGTGACATCTGGAAGGCAGGAGGCGCAGCCATAAGATTAGAATTTGTATTTGAATTGCAGTAAATGCCAGTATTTGACATACTGATAATTGATATCTCGTGTGAGCATGCTGTAGAAAAATGATTCTTTTTCTGTCTAGACAGGGAAAGTGGAAGTCAGCAGTGGGACTTCAAATGTAGTAAACAAGAGATCTCGAGAGACAGTTGGGATGGGACCCAGTGAAAATCCAAGGAACACAACCACTGGTTGCAATGGGTGAAATAAATAGTGCCTGGTTTATAGAAGAGGCCACAGCTGGATGGGATGTGACTCCCTGTTGGAGGCTGTGGAGCCTCAGCACAGCAGCAAACTGGGGGCAGGGGGGTGGGGCAGAAGAAGGAAATATCAGCAGGCTCAGTGGACAGGAAAACTGCAACCATTTGTTACTAAGCACAGAACTGATAAGGATCAAAACATAATCTATATTTTGGACTTTGTAAAATCAGCTGCATGACTCGGTGAGTCCAAGACAAAAAGAATGGGATTATTCCCTACAGGCAAAAGCAATGGGATTATCCCAGATCTGAAGCCATGTCTCCAAGCTGTATTTAAAACTCTGGACACAAAGCTGCAGTCATTCCCACTTTGGGAATATCACCCCTGAATTAACACACTAAGGGTATCTCAGCTCCTCCAGCAGCACCCAATCTCCTGACCCAGGGCTAAACAGAATAAATAAACCTTTGCCATAGCAATATCATGTAGAGTTTGAATTGTCATCCTTCAGTCCCTTTGCTGCTCCAGCAAATTAAAAGTCTCACAGTTTCTCTAGAAGGATTGTATTTCCACTCAGCCTGTTTGTCATGGAGGCAGGAAGGCAGTCCTGTGTGCCAAGGAGCAATCTCTTTCTATTAATTAAATGCATTTATAATTTTGTATTATCCTGACTGTGCCACATGCCCCTATTTGTGACTTCATACCATGTCCTGAGTCTCTCTTCCATGCTTGGAAGCACGAAAAGAAATGGAAACCAAAAGCCATGCTGTCACCAGCAGATCAAGCTGCTCTCCAGGAAAACAGCCAGTGTCCTTCGCTTCCCTACCATTTCACACTGGTTTCACCCTCTGCCTGCCCTGCTCCATCCACACACATTTCAACACTGACAAGGCAGTCTCGGTGTTGAAGTGCCTTCTCACACCTTTTCTTTTTAATATTGAATAAGGTCTGTTTATTTTATATTGACAAAAGAACCCTTTAGAAGTATAATATTTTGAGCCTGAACTTGCTTGCATTCTCTAGGACAGCATGGGAAAAGTGTCTCTTTCAAAACTGAACATTTCTATTATTTTTGAGAGAAAAAGACACTAGTGAAGACATCACTAAATATCTTCAGTAATTCAAATAGATTCATAAAATAGATCTACAATATCATGTACTCTATTCAAGTATAAATAATATTTACCTCAGAAAAGCCAGTCATGAAACAGTGAGTACTCAAAATACCCTCTTTTTCACCTCTTTAAACTTTCTGAAGACTGGATTGACATCACAATACTGTTTTTTAATGAAAAATCCTGAAAATGTTTTAAGAGATAAATGGATACACACTCATTTAGAAATATCACAGCTTGAAGTTTCTCCTTTCTATTTCAAATTTCCTGACTGTGGCTTTTGTCTAGTCTTTACAACATTGCCCTGCTAGAGAGCCCCCATTTTGTGCTTGTCTCTGTGTTCCTTGAGGAGCTGGCACTCCTCTGGGGCTCCAGAACAGCTCTGTCAGNCTCCTCTGGGGCTCCAGGAGAGCTCTGTCAGTGCAAGAGGTACCAGCCTTGCTCATGTCTACAACCAACCCACCTGTAAGCTTGGGTTCATGAGAGGGTGACAGGAGAGTTGTGTTTCTTTGGCCTGGCTTTTTGGCATGCTCCGAAGATATCAACACTGAATATAACTATTTAAAATATCTTTACTTATTTACTGTGTGAATCAAGGTGAGATTGATTCGTAATATCTCCACACTCAGCTTTTTTTTCTCATCTCTGAATAAGAGTAATGTTTCTGACTGTCACTGTTATTGTCCTCAGGCCTTGGTTTAATAACAAGAGGAAATCCAATTTTAGCATGCCTCATCCCGATCCAAACCACTAATGCTTCTTTACACTGATAAGATTTATGGCAGATCACACAGTGTCTGACCAAACCTCTCCAAAGCTTTGCCTACATGACAGCCACAGGCTATCTTCCTTTGCCCTGTAAGTTAAATACTACTTTCATTCATAATGTGACAGCAAGGCTTGTGGTTAAAGGTGCTGAAACTGTTCATTACACTGTACCTTCGCTGGCTGTTACACTGAGGTTCTCCCTGGATATTGTTCCTTGTTGCTGTGAGCAAATTCAGCTCCTGTTTGCAGGAGATCTGACCTGATTGCTGTTGCAGTGTCATTTGCACTTTTCATTTCTTTTGGTCATACGCAAAACACAGCTGGTCACAGCAAAACAGCAAACTTGCTGTTTGTTGGGTGGTTGTCAAAGCCTGGATGAAGAGAGGTAAGAAGTGGCTGAGAAGGAGCTGGGTTTTCTGGGGTTTCCCATCTCTCTTTTCCCCCTACTCTTCCCTGGGCATATGGTATAGATTAGAAACCTCGTTTTGGGATAATTGAGGTGAGGTGAGATTGATTTCATGCTCACACTTCCTTGCAATTGTTGTTCATGTCCAAAAAGGCTCTGGGGACAAAACAGTACACACAAGTTTATAGTGGTTAAGGTCCAATACGAAATTTTTAAAATATTTTTATTTACAGTGAGAGCTAGAGTATTGTGTTGCAATGTCAGAACCTCCCAAAGCTCATGGGGACACAAAAGCTGGCCGGAAGAGGCAGCTGAGGAATAGTAGGTGTTCCATAGCAGGCAGTTAAATGTACTGTATGGGAAATGGGATATTTGGACCTGGTAGGTATAAATCACATTTGTTAATGTATGCCCATTATACTGACACTATTAATTGCAGCTCTAATCCACAGATCAGTATTCTGCATTTTCTGAAGAAAATTTGTTACAATATTTTAACTAATTTGTGCAATATCTGATTCTTCTTTCTTAGTAAGATTGGTACTATTTACCTGTCTTTGAAAAGCTGCTGAAATGAAAATAGCCTCAAGCATTCTTTAATTGAGTAGCAAAATACATATTTTTAATAAGTAAGCATCCTGAAATTACTGATAAAAGACTGATTTAATTCTCCATCGTAGTGCAATTCTTCAGTCTAAGTCAAATGCAATTTCACAGTTCATCCATGCTGAACTGAGCATAAAATATTTTATTCTGTTTTTTTGTGAAATCACCTCAGACTCTTACAAACCCAAACTACAAAAATTAGTACAAAAATACTAATGACCTATTTAATGAGCACAGCTGTAGAAACGGGTGTACTTACAGGGTTCAAGGAACGTTCTGTGAGAGAGAATGACACTGTTCTCAAATTTCAAGCGTGGATTTTATTTCTAAGCTAGTAGAAATTTCAGCCCAATTTCAGAATTGGGTAGCATGAAATCCCATAGTAAATGGTGGAAATTTGTAATAAAGTATTAAGAATCATGCCTACTACCATACAGGAGAGCGAAGTTCTGAAAATTCTTCTTTGATTACACCCATTTCAATGGCCAGACTTCTTGCAAGAAACAGGTTTTAAGAAGATAGGCAGGGAAGGTCAAACTATCACTGAGGACAGCTCCAGCAAATTAAAGGGAAAGCATGTGAGGTAGAGGTTCCTATCCTGCTGTTTCTCTCAAGCTCTATGCTTAAAGTTATTGGTGGGATATTGCAGAGAACACAAAGCAAAAGCCAAAGGCCTTAATTATTGTCTACCCTCCCCTCTCCTCTCATGCTTGACCACTGAATTACCATGCCATGGGATTCCCAGAGGAGAAGAGCTCCAGAGTCACCACTGGACCTCCAGAGACAGACCAGCTCTTTCTGCAGGATCACCACTTCAACCAGACCCCATCCATCACTCCAGAGAGACTACAGCCACCCTTTAAGTGGACTGCTACCACCACCCTGACTAACAGGGTCCAGTTAACTGCTGGCTAGTCCTCTTGGAGTGACCAATGTGGTCTGGTTGAAGTGGCAATACTGGAGAAAGAACTTCTTCAAGCCCTTCTCCTCTGAGAATCCCATGGCATAGTAGTTCAGTGTTCCAAAGACTCAGTTTATATGCAAGTAGGAATGTTCAGTTCCTCCCCTCTGGGCAGGACATCTCACAATGGGATGATGTAATCTTATGAGTCTTTCCTGTAGACCTTGATGGAGCATCGGCAGAGATAGCATCCCAAATGATGTTATCAGGGCTGGGTCATGCTGAAGATAAAGAGCACTGCCCCACCTGTTCTTACCAGCTTATGGAGATGGTAATAGAACACATACTTTCCAGTTATGCCTGCCTTGTAACCTAAGACAGACATTGCATAAAATTTGAGCTCCACTTCATACAGACGAGGGGAACAATTCAAGAAAGCAATGCTATGCAAGCAAAGCCAGAAAAGGCCTCTCTGAACACAGCTGTATTGTTGTCCTCTTTCTGTACATGTCAAAGGTGCTTTAAAATGTTTTAAAACATGTGTATGCAACTTCTGAAACCAGTAGTGTGATAATGTTTATTAAAAAGCACAGGCAAATGTAAAAAACCACAACAAATCAGAGACAAGTAAACGACTAACACATTCTCTGCTTTATGGGGCTTTTCCTGCCCAGCAACATTCAATTTCTGTTTGCTTTAGTTATTTATGATTTAAAATAATGACTTAGAAATTGAGAAACGTTACCCTGGTTCAGGACAGCTTTAAAAATGTGTTTCAGCAAGTTTCAACTCTTCTTCTGTATTGACCTGAATGGCCTAAAGAATTTATACAAAACTATGTTCTGGAATGCTCTCTGGTATGCAGCATTTATCTAATGAATCAAACAATTCTTTGGTGCTTGTAGGGACAGCTGTGAGATACATGCATCATAAAAATCTTTAACAATGCATAGGATATGGAAAAAAACCCACAAGCAGAAATTGAGAAGAGAGACTCAGGACATGGTATGAAGTCACTAATAGGGGCACATGGCACGGTCAGGATAATATAAAATTATAAATGCATTTAATTAATAGAAAGAGATTGCTCCTTGGCACACAGGACTGCCTTCCTGCCTCCATGACAAACAGGCTGAGTGGAAATACAATCCTTCTAGAGAAACTGTGGGACTACATTTGCTGGAGCAGCAAAGGGACTGAAGGATGACAATTCAAACTCTACATGATATTGCTATGGCAAAGGTTTATTTATTCTGTTTAGCCCTGGGTCAGGAGATTGGGTGCTGCTGGAGAAGCTGAGATACCCTTAGTGTGTTAATTCAGGGGTGATATCCCCAAAGTGGGAATGACTGCAGCTTTGTGTCCAGAGTTTTAAATACAGCTTGGAGA